>JAWWNI010001237.1:0-200831 GCA_034642065.1 Darevskia nairensis | reverse complement strand
GAACCTGCATCAAATCTCTACATTGTAGGGTTTTTGGAAAGCCCTGAGGACCTTGTGCTTTTCAGCTGGCATTCCAGACATGATGTTTATGAGCCAGCAGATGGTCAGGTTAAATTATGAATTATTATTTTTTTGGTCTTCCTATTATTATCATCACTCAAACAAATTTATTGTTTGTAGCCACTGGCCATTACAATACAATGTGAACACAAATCACATTATTATTATTACTGTTTTTCTTATTTCAAAAATGTGGTGTGGTGCTGAGTTGTAGTTTTGAGTGTTGTAATTCTATATTATGGTTCATTTCATCTTTTGTTGTCTTTTGATTGTCATTTGCCTTAAAAACCTGCTTTCTCTAATAATAATAATAATAATAATAATAATAATAATAATAGGTAATAATATCAGGATCTTTAAAGAACATGGCCAGAACCTGCTGCCTTGAAGCAGTTGGTTTAGTTTATTATTTAATGAGAGCCTATCCCTCCCTTTATCTAGCGCACAACTGTAAATCAGCAGTAATGCACTTGATTTTAACAGGTAAAGTAAGCAGCAAAATTTATGCTCCTGAAAGGTCCCTCCCACCACAACCAGTACTGAAAAATCAATAACGTTACATCTTGTCGGAAAACAAGTGCATGGGTTTTGGCATCCCTTTGGCTGGTAGCAATAGCTCTTCTGACATTTTCTGTAAAAATGCTGGAGTTTGTTGCTTAATTAGGTTTTTATTGCATTGATCTTGGAGACATAAAATAATATGAGATTTATCTATGCAAGAAGCCAGCATTTCAAGAACACAATTACCTTTTTGGTGTCACACACACACACACACACACACACACACACAGGATTATCTCATGCTTGTTCAGTTCTTCTGTGAATTAGTCTGAAAAGAAAGATCTTAAAATGTACTGGGCCCCTTTCCTATTCAGCTAGTATCATACACATGCTGAAGGAGCATTTCGTGTGTAGTTCCCTAGTTAGGCGAGGAGCCATCTACATAGAGAAGCTCATTCAACAGCAGGCTAGATCTGGTAGATCTTCAATGTTTATCAATAAATCAAGCCAATTAATCAATGGATGCTCTGTGCCTCAATTAGAAAATAGACCTTTGGGTTAATTAATTAAAATTTTCAAAAAAATTGTCCAGTAGCACCTTAAGGTAAAGGTAAAGTGACCCCTGACCATTAGGTCCAGTCGCGAACGGCTCTGGGGTTGTGGCGCTCATCTCACTTTACTGGACGAGGGAGCCGCAGTACAGCTTCTAGGTCAAGTGGCCAGCATGGCCAGCATGGCGAACCAGAGCAGCGCACAGAAACTCCGTTTACCTCCCGCCGGAGTGGTACCTATTTATCTACTTGCACTTTGACGTGCTTTCGAACTGCTAGGTTAGCAGGAGCAGGGACCGAGCAATGGGAGCTCACTCCCTCGTGGGGATTTGAACCGCCGACCTTCTGATCAGCAAGCCCTAGGCTCTGTGGTTTAACCCACAACCCCACCCTCGTCCCCTTAGAGCACCTTAGAGACCAACTAAGTTTGTTTTGGGTATATGCTTTCATGTGCATGCACACTTCTTCAGATACACTGAAACAGAAGTCACCAGACCCTTATATATAGTGGGAGGGTGGGGTGGGGGGTTTTCTCAGAAGGGTGGTGGGTTGGTTGGGTTAATTGTGAGCTGTTAATGTCTTGTGTGGAGAAACGGGTGCATCTGAGCATATCCACCCTTTGGGAGTTCTTCACTTGGGCTGGGTTCTGCTCCCCATCAGGACACAAGGGCCCATGGGATGTTCTACCATTTCCCAATGAGAGACTGTTTGGAAGAGGAAGTGGAGCTGCTGCCATCCGAACTTGCTCTACAAATGCTTTGACCACAAAGAGACAACATGGGTTTCATCATGGCAGGCTAACACCTACCTTTTAAAAAGGGGGTTCCTAGCCTGGCAGATCAGGGGAATTCGGTGGATTTGGAACACTGTGAAGTCAGAGAGCATGCCTGATGCACTAGAGCAGAAATGAAAGGAAGAGAGACAGGCTGCAGACCAAAGAAGCAATTGAACTCCAAGATGGCTGAAAATTGACAAATATCGGCTTGGTTAGGGAAACAGCTGAATCCAGGTTTCTGGATAATTTATCTCTAGGTTTTTTGTTTTGTTTTGTTTTTTGTTATCCTTTGGGGGAACTGTCAAAACTCCCCCCCCCCCAAAGACTTTCACATACCCTCCAACATTTCTCCAATGAAAAAGGGACGTCCTATTTAATTTTGTTGTTTAGTCATGTCTGACTCTTTGTGACCCCATGGACCATAAAGAAGGCTGATCACCAAAGAATTGATGCTGTTGAATTATGGGGCTGGAGGAGACTCTTGAGAGTCCCATGGACTGCAAGAAGATCAAACCTATCCATTCTGAAGGAAATCAGCCCTGAGTGCTCATTGGAAGGACAGATCCTGAAGCCGAGGCACCAATACTTTGGCCACCTCATGAGAAGAGAAGACTCCCTGGGAAAGACCCTGATGTTGGGAAAGACTGAGCACACAAGGAAAAGGGGATGACAGAGGACAAGATGGTTGGACAGTGTTCTCGAAGCTACCAACATGAGTCTGACCAAACTGCGGGAGGCAGTGGAAGACAGGAGTGCCTGGCGTGCTCTGGTCCATGGGGTCACAAAGAGTTGGACATGACTAAATGACCAAACAATAGCAAATTATTATTATTATTATTTATTACCCTGTCCATCTGATTGGGTTGCCCTAGCCACTCTGGATGGCTTCCAACATATATATATAAAACATAACAAAACATTAAAAACTTCCCTGTACAGGGCTGCCTTCAGATGTCTTCTAAATGTTGTATAGTTACTTATCTCATTGACTCGGGAGTTATATAACTCCACACCCTCCAACATTTCTCTGATGAAAATAGGGATGTCAAAGGGGGACATTCCAGGATCAAATCGGAAACTGCAACGACTTCTGTAAAACAGGGACACTTGGAGGGTCTGCTTTCACCCTTCAGAAACCTAAAATAAACACTGAGTTTCCTTTGGATTAAATATATTTGAGGCCCATCTAACTCATCTGTCTGTCTCTCTCCATTTGATACAGCCCTGATTTTGACAAGTGTGAGTTTTCAGGAACCCCCCCCCCCTTCTCATTTATTTGTTTATTTCTTTAATATATATTTCATTGCCATGTTTAATGGAACTAGCAAAACCAGTTAGTCCACTTGAGTTTACACTGCTGCCTGAGCTTTTAAATGGCGAATGTGCTCTCATGCACATTGTATTCTACATACAATGCACCGTAAGTATTTGGAACTGCTGAATGAAAATCACATACCTGCTTTTGCAGATAAATGTCCAAAATGTGCATTGACAATGTACAAGAAAAAAGGGAAATATAAAAAAGGAAAACATCCCTACTTACCATTTATATTCATGTGCACCCTGGCCATCATGTATTTGTTAGAGGCTAGAATCCTTTTTATTTATTTTCCAGACTCCCAGAGAAGGATTGTCTATGAACTGAGCAGATGTCTCCCATTCACAATATTCCAGATTCTATTCCTACAGCGGAGCTGAGAGGCCTGCCTGTGACCCAGAATGGCTAGTACTGAGCTAATGCTCCCTGCCCCCATGTATCCACCATCTCCTAACATAATGCTGTGATCCCCATGTGCAAAATGTGACAGCGACTCTCCATCCAGAAAGAAGTCAGAATACAAACTCAAGAGGATTCATCAAAAGGTCGTAACAATTATTCATGAAGTGCAAATGCTGTTTGCTTCAGCTGCAAAAACCATCAAATGCCCTGACCTTACACAGTCTAAAACGGCTATGTTTGCTTTGCTGACTCCAGAGGTTACTTGGCAAATGTTAACTGTAGTAAACAAATATATTAAGATGGATGAAGCACAATGAAATGTTTGCATGATGATCCCAAATGTCTGCTCATTACAAAAAGTACAGAGGTCTCACATGGCTTGTGGGTTGTAAGAGAATGTTCCCCAGCATGCAGAATTAGGAAATCCAATTCAAACCCACAATTGGGCAGATTCTGGTGTTGCATCTTCCTTATAGTGAAGTGACTATGGAATATATATATATATATACATATACATACAGTAAATAATAATAATAATAATAATAATAATATTTTTATTTGTACCCCGCCCATCTGGCCGGGTCTCCCCAGCCACTCTGGGCGGCCTCCAACAGATATTAAAATACATTAAAATATCACAGGTTAAAAACTTCCCTAAATCGGGCTGCCTTCAGGTATTTTCTGAATGTCAGATAGTTGTTTATCTCTTTAACCTCTGCTGGGAGGGCGTTCCACAGGGCGGGCGCCACTACTGAGAGGCCCTCTGCCTGGTTCCCTGTAGCTTTGCTTCTCGCAGTGAGGGAACCGCCTGAAGGCCCTCGGCGCTGGATCTCAGTGTCCTGGCTGAACGATGGGGGGTGGAGACGCTCCTTCGGGTATACAGGACCGAGGCCGTTTAGGGCTTTAAAGGTCAGCACCAACACTTTGAATTGTGCTCGGAAACGTACTGGGAGCCAATGTAGTTCTCTCAGGACCGGTGTTATGTGGTCCCAGCGGCCAGTCACCAGTCTAGCTGCCGCATTCTGGATTAATTGCAGTTTCCGGGTCACCTTCAAAGGTAGCCCCACGCAGAGCGCATTGCAGTAGTCCAAGCGGGAGATAACTAGAGCATGCACCACTCTGGCGAGACAGTCTGCGGGCAGGTAGGGTCTCAGCCTGCGTACCAGATGGAGCTGGTAGACAGCTGCCCTGGACACAGAATTAACCTGCGCCTCCATGGACAGCTGTGAGTCCAGAATGACTCTCAGGCTGCGCACCTGGTCCTTCAGGGGCACAGTTGCCCCATTCAGGACCAGGGAGTCCCCCACACCCGCTCGCACCCTGTCCCCCCAAAACAGTACTTCTGTCTTGTCAGGATTCAACCTCAATCTCAAACTATATAATATAGTTAGGTTCTTAGCCACACAATTAATTTTAAAATCAATTTCCACCTTTGCCAACACAAAGCAGCCCAGAGTGGCTGGGGAAACTCAGCCAGATGGGTGGGGTACAAATAATAAATTATTAAATTATTATGTTATTATTATTAAAGACTGCCTAGTTCCTCTTTATTCCTGTTTTCTACCTATCAAGAAAACCGTGTGTTTCACCTAAGGATGGAGGAAGGCTTGAGCAACAGGTGTTTTTGTATTTCCAGAGATTTGGTGTTGGCTTGTGGGTTGGTCGTAGTTAGCTTCTTGTTCCCAGCAGGCCTTATTGCAACATGACACCCCCAGTAACACATAAACAACCTCATTTATATGTTGTCTACCTCCTCCAAAATTCTCTTTAAAGGCTGTTATCGGATGAGGATGCATGGCGTTATCATAAGCCAAGATTTCCTCTCCTCTCTGCTTTGTTTAGCATTTAGCCTGATGAAGATTTCTGAAGAACTCAAAAGGTTGCAAACTATTTTGTCTTATTTTGAGTTGACCTAATAAAGGCCTACCCTAATATGTTTTTAAGACCCATTGATTCAAATGGGACTAAAGCACAGACAGCTTGGTGTGGATCCGACCCATAGTAAATGCATCTCCAATTCATTAAATGTATGAAATCAAGAAAGCTCAACACTGGTTCTTGACGGGTATCCATCTTGTTGGTTGATTTCTTTTACAACTTTATCACACTATCCTGGTCAGTAGTAAGATTTTCAAGAATAGAACTGCAGATGGCCAAAATCTGGAAAAGAATAATGATTCCAAATGAAACAGCATTGGCTCCTTTAAAAGTATTGTCCATGAAAATGTCATTTTCTTATTTCCCTGCTGACATATTGGGTTGTGTGATTTGTCACAAGGGCTGTGTCTGTCATACTGCATGACATAATACAATGAAGTTGACAAAATGTGATATGACAAGCGACCTAATGCCTGGAGTCAGTAGGGAAATTTAAAAAACCGTTTATATATCCCTGTTGTTTTGCTTTTGAAAGAAAGATAAAACAAGAAAAACAAAAACTGTGCTATGGTTTGTATGGAAATATTGCCTCTGCATGATGGCTAAGATCATTTGTTCCATATGCAGAGTTGCGGATGACATCGTAGACAGGCAAATTATGGAATATAATTTGCAGCAGCAGTGGGTGGAAATGGTTTTTCCTGATGGCCTGCTGGGAGGTGCCATTCCTCGGCCAACAATGTCCTTGGAAGGATGCAAAGGTTGTGACATGATATCCTTCCACAAGCAGCATTGGCTTATCTGCCATGCTGTCATTCCACAAGCACAAGGGCCCTTGCATTAGCATGGGTCTGCTTCTCAGCATAGCTGTCAACTTTCGGATTTGAAAATAAGGGATGCCGCAAGGGCGGTGCAATGGCACCAAGTAGCCTCGCCACCCTGTGCGCGAACGGGTGAGCGAAAGAGCAAGCGCATAGACAGCAGGCAGGCTGGCTGTCTGGTTGGGCGTGAGGGTCTGGCTGCACAAGGCATGCAAGCTCCGCCCCCAGTCGGTCTCAGACTCCTTATTGGCAGCCGAGCAACGCAGCTGAGGAGCCTCCCTGGCCGGCAGGGAGGGAGAGGAGCTGCTTCCTTTGAAATCCGGGGAATTTAAGGGATATCAACAATCCGGGATAGCAGCGGGAAACGGCATTGGAATAAGGGAGTTTCCCGCAAAAAAAGGGAGGGTTGACAGCTATGGCTTCTCAGTGCTGTGCAACAAGGGAATAAAATGCAACAGGTCTACTGGTGGAACTACTGTGCAAGAGTTGCACTGGTGGAAATGTTGAAAAACTACTTTTTATTTTCCTGTCCTCTACAAATTGCACATGCATATACAGAGTGTCCACTTGCACTTGTGGAATGTCTTGATCCACTCTCTGTTAGTGGAATAAATTCATTGCCAATTGTCTTTAAATTAATGCTACACTGCATAAAACCCGCCATGAGGCTAAAGGGTCCCAGGGGCACTATTGCTGCTTTGCACGGAGGCCACCAAAAGTTGCAGGCTCCCCCATTTACACCCCCTGCCCGTATAAATGCCTGTATAAAAAAAGTTCCATTTGGAACTTTTGGCAGAACATCAGGAAATCTAAATCATGGAGCCAGTTCAGTCTATTTCACCCTCCTCTCCCCTTGGTCTTGTTGGTGAGGAAGGAGAATTCCTGGGTGCCAAGATCTGATTTTGCGAAAGTACTCTTTGGTGAGAGAACCCAACAGATTTAAAATTATTAAACATGCAGCAAAAGGCTGCTGGACCTTTAAAATATCATGCCTTCCAACATTTTCATCCCCAAAATTGGAGCATCAGGAGAGGCGCACCTATCGGTCTGGCGCTCTGGCACTTGTTAGCAGGGTGCATCAAAGTGAACATTTTTGGTTCCTGACGGATCAAAAAAGGGACATTCCAGGATGCAAACAGAAGCCGGGGTTGGCTTCTATGATTTCAGGATATCCTGCTTAAATTGGGACAGTTGGGGGGTGGGTGGGTTATGAAATATGCCCCTTCAAGTGAGTTCCAAAATGCCCCATTACAAAGTTTCTCTCTTCCTCCAACCTGGGAAAAGACCATATGTTTGGTAAGTTTAGAACTGATTTTCTTACCAACTCTCCACAAATCGGGTCCTCCCTTAAAGAGGGAGACCTGGAAACCGACCCCCTGTGTTGTGGGTGGGTTCAAATGGTCAGTCACAACACCCTTGGCTGACCTATGCTGGAACCCTGGGTCAGCACTACCTGCAGGGAGCTAGTTGAACCAGAGCCTATGCAACCACTCACTTGCTGTAATCAATAAAGTTGTGGCCTAAATTCTGCCAAAAACCAAACCAAATATTTGAGTCATGTGTGAATTCTTTAGGGGGAGGTTTCTGGGTCTGAACACGCAAATCATGTACAAGTACAAATAGAGAAATAAAGCATCTATAGTGTATGAGAGGTGCACATTTATTCAGACACTAAAGAAATAAATCAAATGCACTCAGGCTTTACTATGCTAATCTGGTTAACATTTAAGAAAGATGTGGATAAATATGCCCATAGTGTGTTCCTGTTCTCCTCTTATTCATAATGGAGATAGAATTCAACGTTTGGACTGTTCCAGAGTAACTTCATTTATCCTCTTCCCTTATTCTTTTCTTTTCAGTCTAGTTTGAGAAGGAAGTGGATATTCTCAGTTTGCGTGTCGAGGTCCCCCAAAACCACCCCTCAAATAACTCACACATCAGACAGAATTTTGTTCTGGTTTTTGGCATGATTTTGGCCACAACTTTATTAAAATACAAATAATGTGAGTGGTTGTTTAGGCATTGGTTAAGACTATCTGTCCCACTGGGGACAGAACTGACGACCGTCAGTAAGGGGAAAACCCTCTGGAGAGATAAAGGGGGCCGGGTGGTCTGACCCTCCCCTCGCTCCACAGGCTCCCAAGGCTCTTGCATGGCCCTGGCTCCCGACTGGGGGTTTGAACAAAAAGCATCGAGCCCCTGGATTCCTTTAATGGAATTCTCCGTACACCAGTATCAATAGGAGGGGCATACACAGTCAACCATACCCCTTCTCCAACCAACATAATAACCAATGCCTAACTGACAACCTTACAAGTTGTGACTATTTGCTACGCAGTAGGCAAAAACCAGGAGGCACCAGCCAATCAGCCACATAGAAAAATTCCTACCAGGCCCCTGCCCCAACAGCAGACGGCCCCATGACAGGCATAGCAAGGTCAACGCAGAGGCCTAAAATATAGGGAGGGAGGGCGGGTGATCCGAAGCACGCAGCCAAGAGGGATCACATTGCATACCCACCAATATATATACGCTGGGCTGTCCATCATCAATTTGCAACATACAATTATCCCCAACAACACCCTGAGTCCAATCACAGCAGTGACCATCTAAACGCTCCCGCCCAGCACCAGAGGGTTGACTTGCTGGCCCCCACCGCAACACGTGCTCTCCATGAAGGAGAACACGCTTTACCAAAGTTGTCTTTAATTAATGATCAGAGAGCTTTGGCTCACCACAGTCAAAGCTATCATCTACCTTTTTCCATGCTCCTCGGGCTCATGAGCTGGGCTGAGCCTCTCCGAGGGGTAGAATCACTACTACTGTGCCTTAGAGCAAGTTCTGAGTCAGTTGTTAGCAGAAGCTGCTTCACTCTCAATGCAGCAATCATGCATGGGCTCTATTGTTAGAGTCCCCTCCCAACCAAATATCTCTCTATCCGGTCATCCATTTCTTTTCCTGCTGCTTTCGAAAAAAGCAAAGTGCAATAGAGTGTGTTTTGGACAACAGATGCTTCTGTGGTTTGCTTTAGAGTAAGAGGCCAGCTGTTCCTTATGCTCCAAAACCCCACTGCCAAGCTCTGCCTTTATGGATCTTATTATTGTATATTTTATCCAGTAGTAATATCATCCAAGGGGGTAATTACTCCCACTGTGGTTTTCCCCACTTTAATAGACACTTGCTTTTATGCCAGAGGTCATTGCGGCTGTTATTACCTGCAGTGACAGAATATCTGGAGCAGTAATCCATATGGCGTTCCATAAAGCAAAGCTAAAAGTGTAGCGTAAACACTGGACTAATCAAAATACTGAATAAGTATATATTCAGCAGTCAACAAACCTGGGCACTTGTGTTCAAGCCTTTACGGCGGCTTCTCTTTCCTTTTTTTTTTTTTTTTAAAAAATAATAATATTTATTAAATTTTCCAAACAAATAATAAAAAAACAAAAACAAGCAAAACATCAAATACACACAATACACAACACACAACAAATAATTCATACTCTTACTTAATTTCATTATCTCCATTCATAGTCTAATGGGGACTTCCTCACGTCCCCCTCACTGCGCTTCAGTGTTAATCTATCTTTAGTAATTACTTCTCATCTTCCAGTTAATCCGTATTTTTATTTACTCTCTATTTTTCCATCTTACTTTAAATTACTCTAATATATTCAAATTTCCCTTAATCATTGCTTATTCAATCTGTGGACTAGCCTTTCTTCCAGCTTTTTCCTAACTTAAATCTTACAATATAATTTTAAATAATCTTTAAATTTCCTCCAATCTTGTTCCACTGCTTCTTCCCTCTGGTCGCGTACTCTCCGGGTCATTTCAGCGAGTTCCATAAAGTCTATCATTTTATCTGCCAGTCTTCCACTGTCGGTAGATCTTGTAATTTCCAGTTCTTAGCAATTAACATCCTAGCTGCTGTTGTGGCATACATAAAAAAGGTATTGTCCTCCTTGGGGACTGGCGGCTTCTCTTTCCTTTGGGAAAAGAAATATATATCCCAGTCCTGTAAAGAGAGAAATTCTCCTATATTCAAAACACTGAGATCCAGCGCCGAGGGCCTTCTGGCGGTTCCCTCACTGCGAGAAGCAAAGCTACAGGGAACCAGGCAGAGGGCCTTCTCGGTGGTGGCGCCTGCCCTGTGGAACGCCCTCCCATCAGAGGTTAAAAGGATCAACAACTACATGACATTTAGAAAACACCTGAAGGCAGCCCTGTTTAGGGAAGCTTTTAACCTGTGATATTTTAATGTATTTTGTGTTTGTTGGAAGCCGCCCAGAGTGGCTGGGGAGACCCAGCCAGATGGGCGGGGTACAAATAAATAATAATAATAATAATAATAATAATTATTATTATTATTATTATATTAAAAGCGATGCTTCTTGGGATACAGATGCCACAGCTTATTTTGGCAAATATCCTAGAATGCAAACGGACCAGGAGTTCTAGAGCAGTTCAAAAACTAGCAATTTTATTGCGGCAGAACCTTTCAGAAACTAGAGCCTACACTGACTGTTGTATGGCGGCCTGCATCTTACGCCATGGTTGCTGCGTTGGAAGAAATAACATTGAATGCTCTTGCAAACCCATTCTCAGAGGAGTCAGGCTACTGCATCTCTAAATGATTTAATGTTCTGGCCTTGTCTCTGGAGCAGGTAGTTCTTTTTAGTTTCTGCATTGTGAATGTACCGTTCAATCATTCCTGATTTGTATTATGTTTCTGCTCCATCTGCTTTGTGTTTCCTTGGCACTGAAATGAATGGGGTGGAATAGCATAACAACCATTTAATTAATTTCCTAAGTTGCATAATTTTCTAAAGTGAATGATGAACAGAATAATGTAGGGTTTTGTGTTGTTGTTTTGGCAAAAGACAAACTGCAGCAGAATGGAAACAGTGCTGAATGCAGGGCAAAATGGAAAATACTGCCTTCGTGCATTCATTCTCTTTTGCCCACAGAGGCATACCTAGATCAGTTACTTAAGCAAAAACACAGGTTGTGGAGTCCCCCAGTAGCATGTAATTCATATTTTTACACATATATCAGCATAGCTGTCAACCTTCCCTTTTTTGGCAGGAAATTCCCTTATTCCAGCGACGGTTTGCGCTGTTTCCCTTTTTGGGTGGAAAATTCCCTTATTCCAGCGCCGTTTCCTGCTGCTAACCCGGATTGTTAGATATCCCTTAAATTTCCCGCATTTCAAAGGAAGCAGCTCCTCTCCCTCCCTGCCGGTCAGGGAGGCTCCTCAGCTGCGTTGCTCGGCTGCGTTGCTCACCAATAGTTACAGAGAATAGGATGTCATTAGACAACAGCACTGTTTGTGCTTTGCTTGCAGTTAAAATCAACCACTCTGGCCCAGCCCACAAATACACTCCTTCCAAAAGAGTGTTAAAGGATGCAAAGTCTGCAACACGTTTGTATAATGAGTCATTAATGGATGCCAGAAAGCCAAAAGAGTTAACCTGATCAATCCCCCCATGAAGAATTGACGCTTTTGAATTGTGGTGCTGGAGTCCCGTGGACTGCAAGAAGATCAAACCGATCCATTCTGAAGGACATCGGCCCTGGCTGCTCATCAGTATACAGGTTAGAATGTTCAGGACATGTGAAAACTGCATCCCCATTCAGTGATGAAGTTTGCTGTGTGACCAATCACTATAGGACGTGGGTGGCACTGTGGTATAAACGACTGAGCCTCTTAGGCTTGTCAATCAGAAGGTCAGTGGTTCGAATCCCCGTGACGGGGTGAGCTCGCGTTGCTCTGTCCCAGCTCCTGCCAACCTATATATATATATATATATATATATATATATATATATATATACCGTATATACTCAAGTATAAGCCGACCCGAATATAAGCCGAGGCACCCAATTTTACCACAAAAAACCTGGGAAAGCTTCATAGGAGCCACTGCCTGCCTCACTCGAGTATAAGCCGAGGGCGGCTTTTTCAGCAAAAAAAATGTGCTGAAAAACTAGGCTTATACTCGAGTATATAGGGTATATAAACTTTATTACTGTCACAGACCAGCGTAAAAAAACCATATGAATAAAATAGCAGTTAGGATTTAAACAGGTAATTATTAAAGCAAATAAGAACAAAGAAGCATAGGATAAAACATGTGACTAGAGTACGAGATTAAACACAAATAATTGATGAGTAAGAACTGATAATTAAAACAGGTAAGGACTGAAAGAGACGCAATTAAAACAACTGTAAGGGGTGGAGCTTAGGGGGATAACGGTCTTGCAATAGGTGCTTAGGACTGGTTTGTAGCACAAACCATCCTTCAGCGAGTATCCATCATGGCAGTGCAAAATCTAGCAACTGAGTATGTGACATCTGGGTTTTCATCCTGCAGTAGTAGGGAGATGTTAAGTTGTTCTGTGCGTCCTGGGAATTTATGCAGGATAGGCAGGATAAACCTGGCTCGTATGTCTACATAGTACTGGCAATGGGAAAAGGCATATTAATAATAATAATAATAATAATAATAATAATACCTTTATTGTCATTGTACAACCTGTGTACAATGAAATTAACCGAGCCTCCCTCCCCCACACCCAAACACTCAGTCTCATTGCACTCTGTGTGCTTATCGAACAACACACCACCTCGCAAGTCAATTGCAGTATGTCATTTTCTGTTCAACAGCCTAACAGCCCACGGGTAGAAACTATTTTTTAGCCTGTTGGTACGGCTGGTTATACTTCTATATCTTCTATATCTCCTGCCCGAGGGTAGGAGATTAAAGAGGTGATGGCCGGGGTGTGAGTCATCCCTGAGAATCTTACTTGGCTATGAATGATCGCCAAAGAAGAAGAAGAAGATGAAAATTAAGAAGATCCATAATTGAGAAGACCCATTTGGGGCCGCCATAATTTTGGCCTTGCGTAGCGTGCCATATTACGAAAGATTACCAAAGTCTGACCTTGGGATAGGAACATGGGAAGCTGCCTGTTGAGTCAGATTGTTTGGTCCATCTAGCTCCATATTGTCTACACTGACTAGCACTGGCTCTGCAGGGTTTCATTCAGAGTTTTATACCAGCCCTACCAGGAGATTCTGGGGATCGAAACTGGGGTCTTCTGAATGGAAAGCAGATGCTCTACCACTGAGCTACATTCCTTCCCCAGTAGAAAAATGGGGCGCAGAGGGGTGTGTGTGACATACTGAGCTCCTCTGAAGGATGGGGTAAATATATATATATATATAACATGCTGAAGTAGAACCTTTCTGGTGTTCATACAGAAATCTTTAATCTGTCTTTGCATTTAACATGGAAGGCTTATATAGTAAAAGTGAGGGTAGTTATTATGTTCACAGGAGGCAGGTTTGTCCTGTTGTGGTCTTGGGGGAAATGACTCATTCGAAGGCATTTGCTCTCAATGCAAAAAAGCAGCCTCAGAGAAGGGATATTCCTCAGGGCCTTTTCAGGGGAGGAAAGGCTTAAATTTCACCTTCTCCACCCACTATAGTCATGATAACTACCATCCCTTCCTCAGCAGATGTTATTTACAGTTTAAAAAACCTTCCATGTTAAATGCCAAAATGCATTCAATGTCACGTCTAGATTGGCCCTTTGATATTTGCTGTATAGCAGACTAGCAAAGTGTGCAGCTCACATTCATTCCAACTGGCGGGGTTCGTGCAAAAGAACTACCTAGCCCTGGATTCCTCGGCCTGAGCAAATCGAAGCAAACTTAGCAAGCTCTGCCTCTACGAAGCTGCACCTTTCTGCAGTGTGGAGAAAATAATGATTTGCCAGCTATTGCCTCAGCTTTCCTTGCTCTGCAAAGGCAAACAAGACTTGTCAGGCAATCCATCACCATTTTTCACTTGTCCACAGCTCAGTGACTGGCCTTCCTATTGCTCGTTCTTCAGGTCAATAAACATGTCCTTTTCTGTGCAATAAACCAATAAATTGCAAGGGGGCGGAAGTCATATTTGGAGTGCCATAAACAATATGCGTGTTTGTCCAGTTGTCGTGGGCAAACATTCCCATTCTGCCTGGTAAACCCAAGCTAGTGCTACTACCACAGATGTGTGCAGAAGTCATTTAGCAATGTAAGCTTTTGTGCTGGGCTGGACAACTGAGTTTGCATTAACAAGCTCAGTGGTAGCTGTTTTCTTGCCATGTATGCTGACTGACACAGATTGAGCCTCCTCCACTCAGTTCAAGGGAGCATCTAGCGCTTAGGCCAAATTTACTCTCGCTTTCCATGGGCTTAAACCATCCATATCTTAAATGATTTTGCTCCTAACATTTCCCCGCCTCCAAATTCTCTTTTGCATATGTTGAGATCTCATATTCTTCGAATTGTACTCCATTAGCTATTTATTGTACTCAATACTGAATTATATTTGATCTCAATATTTGGTTTCTGATACTGATTATTATTTTGCAGTATTTGATCACTGATATGCAGTTGTGTGTGAGGACCCCTAAAACCACCCCAAATGAAGACACAATAGACACAGATTTTAGTGTGAGAGCCAGCACGGTGTAGTGGTTAAGAGCGGTAGACTCGTAATCTGGTGAACCGGGTTCGCGTCTCCGCTCCTCCACATGCAGCTGCTGGGTGACCTTGGGCTAGTCACACTTCTCTGAAGTCTCTCAGCCCCACTCACCTCACAGAGTGTTTGTTGTGGGGGAGGAAGGGAAAGGAGAATGTGAGCCGCTTTGAGACTCCTTCGGGTAGTGATAAAGCGGGATATCAAATCCAAACTCTCCTTCTTCTTCTTCTTCTTCTTCTTCTTCTTCTTCTTCTTCTTTCTTGTTTTGGCCACAACCTTATTGATTACAGCATGTGAGTGGTTGCTCAGGCATTGGTTCCAGACTACCTGAACCTGCACGGTGGCAGGAACAGGACTGACATCTTGCACCACCATATGTCAGTAAGGGAAAGCATCCTGGGGGAGCGAGAACTCCTTTGATCTCACAGCTCACCCCAGATGCTCCCAGGGGCTCTGGTGTGGCCCTAGCCCCTTGACAGGGTTTGGACAAAAGCAAGGCGAGACCCTGGATTCCTTTCACGGAATTCCCTAGCAGCAGCAATGGAGGGGCAGGCACAGCCAACCACGTCCCCTCCCCAAAACATTGAACTAATGCCTAACCGCCAACCTTACAAGGAGTCACCAGATTCTCCCAGAGGAGGCAGCAGTCGTATATTATCACACCCCAGTCAATAAGCAAAGCCAGTGTTTAATTTTGGATGGTGCACTACATGAAAAGAGTCAATTAAGCAAAGGTTGTATAGCATTACTGAGTGGCTGGAGGGGATGTAACTCACCAAATACAAAGTCCATCTTCAGGTGCTGGGAAAAACAGAAAAGTGAGCTTAGAAAGCATGCCTTGATGTTTACCAATGCTGTTCTGAAACGGCCAGGGAATTCTAGAGAAAGAACCTTCCTGCAGTGTGAATTCTCACTACATTTACCGTATTTTTTGCTCTATAAGGCGCACCTGACCATAGGACGCACCTAGTTTTTAGAGGGGAAAAGCCCCGATTTTTTTTAGGATCAGCTCAAAGTTGTTGAGCTTACTTTGCAAAGGGAAAAAACCCCTGTTTTATGGGGTTTAACTCACAGTTCTGCAGCTTCAGGAAGCCATTTCTACAGTTTCCAGACAGATAATCTAATCAGCCAGTCACATGTCGCTGGGGAAACAGCCTCCCTCTGCAAGGGGGTGGGGCTGGAATCTCTTTCCCTTATCTCTCTCCCCGATCATTTGCTGAGCAGCTGTTCAGCAGGCTTCCTTTCAACACCCCCTTTTCTCTCTCTCTCTCTCTTTTTAAAAAAAGCACGATCTGCTTTTGCCCCTGGGCAGTTCAGCTCCAGGGACCACACATTCACTCCATAAGACACACAGACATTTCCCCTTACTTTTTAGGAGGAAAAAAGTGCGACTTAAGGAGCGAAAAATACGATATATGGTTTTTCCTGATGGGTTTGCAAGAAAACACCAACTAAAGAAGAGTCACCAGCCAGCACCCTTTAACACTCAATTGTTTAAAATTCCTAAAGTCCAAATCATAACCTACAAATATTCATTTTCTTCTGTTCTTTGGGCAGTAAGTTTCCGCAAACAAGACTCTTGAACTTAGATCATATTTGAGTTTCCTTCCTTTTATTTTCTTTGGACAAGGTTCATCATTAACTGCTGTAAGCTCTTTTTCCTCCCCCAAATACCACACTCAAATGAAATGCAAAAATGCATTAAAGAGCCACATACCTGAAGTCTACCAAAGTAAAAATGCGACCAAGCCTAAGGCCCTCAAACATTTCATGTGAAAAGGCACATTTTAAATTTGCTTCAGAATTTCTCATTTGATAATTTGAATGGCAACTCTGGAAAATCACCTTACTTCAGACAACAGACTTCAAAGGGAGGCCCTAGCATGAAATTACTTAACTAGAATGTATTAGCTAATTAAATTCCATGCAGTATGGAATTAAGTGAGACTTCTCACTACAGAAAGCATTTGCCTCTTTTTAAGTGTTAAATTGGCATAGCAAGTAAATATTGCCGTTAATTGACGCTGTTGAATGAGTCGCTCGTCACAGAAATATGACTTGGTGCGAGTGCTTGCATTTCATGGTTTTCGAGCCCCACCTTGTACAAATGTTTTTCTTTGTATTCAGATAAATAGATTTCCCTCAGGGTGACCCAATGAAATTCATCACCAGTAGGTCTTTGACGGCATCTTTTAGGCTGACAATTTTGCTGTGGCATAGACTTTCATCCCTGGGGGAAATTACTCTCGATCAATTCTCTCCACCCCATTCTCAATTTTATAGATCTCATCCATGTACCCCCTTCAGTAAACAGATAACTGAAGGGAGTTTTGTCATTGTCACCAGTGGGGTGTGGGATGTGGGTTGCATCCAAAAATGAATGGCTGCTATAATGTATTATTACCCCCAGCTACTAAAATGGGAAGCATTTGGTTTATCTAAAGCCAGCGCTAAATGGGAGATGTAGCATTAAACTAGCAAATAATTCTGGCTAATTAGCCGGCCTCATAATTCCTGGTGGCTTAATATCATGTAAGTATTGTTCCACTGGGCTGTGACTGAAAATTGGCAAGACCTGACTGAGCTGATTAGTACAGGGAGGGTTTATTGGAATTTTAATTAAGTTTCGGAAAATATGTTTCAGTAATTTGAAGTCGCCCAAGGGCTAGTAGAAAAGCTTTTTTTAAAACAGGATTTCTCCTGGATTGCCTTCTTCATCGATGTTTTCTATAACACTGGTTTTGCCCATGCAACATGCATTGTTTAGGTTATCCTGCTTTAAGAAATAAAAGTATATTCTGCTATATCGGAAGACAACATTCTTTTCCTCATGCACTTCATGGCATGGTTCACATATGATATATGTTGCTTTCTTTCTCTCTACACTCAGTGAGAGGCAACTCAATGTTCCCAGGGACTTTATTGCACTTGAGGCAATAATGAAAATTCGGTTTGTGGTGTCGTATTGGCGATGCCTCGGGCATACATGCAAATCATCATTTGGCTAAAAAGACCCATCACACACACCCTCTCTCAAGGTTTTGGGGGTGCCAAATCAAATCTTTATTACGGCCCAAGTCCAGAAAGCACTTTGTAAAAGATGTGGTAGTGTAAGTTATATTGTCTTACAAATAAAAATAAAAATGCGGGCCAATTCACAGAATTGATGCTTACATTTAAAACCATATTTCGGCCTCTTAGTGTTTAAAATTTAAGTTCATAAGTCTCTGCTGTCTATTATCGGACCATCAGGGTTACATTTCGGACCCCGTTGCTGATATCACTGCTCGTCTTATTCTTGTGGCAATGTGACTGTATTTTGCCACGGGCCTTATAATTTCGGGATCTTTATCAGCCAGGAGGAGTGTAATATAGGTATCATCTGTACTACCTGGTAGTTTCCTCAGAATCGGTTCAATCAGCTCTTTTCTTGAGTCTCGATATAATGGGCAGTGTAGAATGACATGCCCAATGGATTCGATCTCGTTGCTATTACAGGGACATAGTCTTTGTTCAATCGGAGTCTTGTTGTATCTTCCCTCTAGAAGAGCTGAAGGGAGGGCATCAAAGCGCGCCCTGGAGAATGCCCATCGGTGTTTGGCGTTGTCTAGTATTTTGAGGTAGTTTGCTAGCTGGGGCCTTTGGGTTTATAGATTATCGAAAGTTGATTAAAATCATTTTGGACATTTGGGGGTGCATTGTTACAGATGCACAGTTGTAGTTTTCCTTCCTAGGTATATCTGAATTTCAGTGGGACATTCTCTGTGACCACTTCCAAGTTGTGGAACTCTCTCCCCAAAGAGGTGTATCTGGCAGCATCATTGCACACTTTTCATCATATGCTGAAGATGTACCTCTGTATACTGCCAGTAACACCAGTTCGTTTCCGAGCTCCCAGTACATTTCCGAGCACAATTCAAAGTGTTGGTTGGTGCTGACCTTTAAAGCCCTAAACGGCCTCAGCCCAGTATACCTGAAGGAACGTCTCTGCCCCCATTGTTCTGCCCGGACACTGAGGTCCAGCTCTGAGGGCCTTCTGGCGGTTCCCTCCCTGCAAGATGTAAAGTTACAGGGAAACAGGCAGAGGGCCTTCTCGGTAGTGGCACCTGCCTTGTGGAACACCCTCCCATCAGATGTTAAGGAAATAAACAACTATCTGACTTTAAGAAGACATCTGAAGGCAGCCCTGTATCGGGAAGTTTTTAATGTTTGATGTTTTATTGTGTTTTTAATATTCTGTTGGGAGCTGCCCAGAGAGGCTGGGGAAAACTAGCCAGATGGGTGAGGTATAAATAATAAATAATAAATTATTATTATTATTATTATTATTATTATTTGAACCCATTGTATTCTGTTGATTGGACTTTGCTTTAACTGGTTTCAATATTGTATTTTTAAATTGTTGCAACTTGCCCAGGGATCCCATGGTGAACGGTGGATAGGCAATCCTAAATATCTTGAGGAAAGGTCTGTGGCAAAAAAAGAAGTACATCTTGGCTAATGTTAAACCGTATTTATTAGTATTCCAATCACTTGGAATTCAACAAAGTGATCTAGGAAAAAATAAAAAATACTTTTCAAAATGCATTTACAAGTCTGACTGCAAATAAAAACACATCTTAGCTACTCCCTATCTTCCTGACAGCCAAACAAAGGCAACTTCCTTATAAGCAAAGGGGGTGTGCGCAGAGACAACCATTCTGTATTCCTCCTGTCTTGTCCATTAGAGTATCAGCTTGAAGTATTTACTTGCCGCTGGATTGCTTTCTCATCTCAAGGTTGTCATGTTTCTTCCCTTGATTTCTTGCCCTTTAAGCCTGAATAATATGACTAACTCTCTGCTCCTGTACGCTATCAACTCGCCTCAGAGATTTGCTCTGAGTTCTATCCATCTTAATCATGGGAATTGAGTAGTCCTGCCTGCCTGCCAGCGACTGGCATAACACACCCTGGCATAGCGACTTTATGTTGTTTAACCGATATGCAAAACTACTTGCTCTGACAACAGTGGTGGAATGGTTGCCACACGGCACAGTTCAACGAGGCAAACTTCAACCCAGCAGTGGCCAAACTGGGTATTGGAGCAACACAATAATATGCCCAAAGAGGCAGCAAGGGAACCCTCATGTTGGATGCAGCCACTCATATGTGCCCAGGGAGGCCACATCATAGCTGTCAACTTTCGGATTTGAAAATAAGGGATCAGCAGCCTCACCTGTCCCGGGGACAGTCTACGGTTCTTGGGGACAGTCCACGCAGCTGTAATCCCCCCAGGCTACAAATTAATTTACAGCAGGCTACACACCATCATCTTTCCCCACCTCAGGGTCTCTTTTCCAGGGAGTCTTCTCTTCTCATGCGATGCTTCAGGATCTGTCCTTCCGGTGAGCAGCCAGGACCGATGTCCTTCAGAATGGATCGGTTTGATCTTCTCGCAGCCCACGGGACTCCAGCACCACAATTCAAAAGCGTCAATTCTTCATGGGGGGGATTGATCAGGTTCACTCTTTTGGCTCTCTGGCATCCATTAATGACTTATTATACAAACATGTTGCAGACTTTGCATCCTTTAACACTCTTTTGGAAGGAGTGTATTTGTGGGCTGGGCCAGAGTGGTTGATTTTACATGCAAGCAAAGCACAAACAGTGCTGTTGTCTAATGACATCCTATTCTCTGTAACTATTGGTGAGCAACGCAGCCAAGCAACGCAGCTGAGGAGCCTCCCTGGCTGGCAGGGAGGGAGAGGAGCTGCTTCCTTTGAAATCTGGGAAATTTACGGGATATCTAACAATCTGGGATTGCAGCAGGAAACGGCACTGGAATAAGGGAATTTCCCACCAAAAAAGGGAAACAGCAAGAAACGGCGCTGGAATAAGGGAATTTCCCGCAAAAAAGGGGAAGGTTGACAGCTATGGGCCACATGCAGAAGAGACTCTCCCTCATGTACACAAACCTTGAGGTATAAAGACACACCACATTCCTTGACACAGTCCATGAGTATATTATGGGGGAATCCCAGAAGCATTGGCAAGGGAAGAACAGGGCCGGCCCAATTCATTTTGGCACTTGAGGCACAAAATGGTACATTGGGAACAAAGCGGGAGGGGGCTCAAATCAAACTTCTTCTTCTTGTTCTTCTTCTTCTTCTTCTTCTTCTCCTCCTCCTCCTCCTCCTCCTCCTTTTGTTTATTTATTCAATCAATCAATCAATCAATCAATCTATATACCACCCTTTATCAGAAGACCCCAGGGCAGTGTACAACACTAAAAAGACATTACAGAACATCAATGATAAAACACAATAAAAAAAATACTTTGATGTGCTTTCAAACTGGTACGTTGGCAGGAGCAGGGACCAAGCAACGGGAGCTCACCCCATTGCGGGGATTCAAACCGCCGACCTACCGATCGGCAAGCCCTAGGCTCTGTGGTTTAGACCACAGTGCCACCCGCGTCCCTAAGTGGAAGAGTATTTCATGCCAAACTGGTTGAATGTTTATCGCTTGCCCTATGTCAACATGCAAATATAGAACATGAAATCGTCTTGGGGAGAAACTACATGTTACATTAAACCCATATATATATGAAAAAAGATGCTTAAGTAGGCTGCTTTTATTTTGAAAGAAAAGTAGCCATTTCAGAACCTCAATCTGGATTTCACTCCTGGTCTGCTTTTACAAACTACACCTTCAGGAGAAGTACCAGACAGAGGCCGATTTTCAGCTGGATATCAGGGTAGAATCCTGTTATGTATTCAGTGGTCTGTGTTTGCCTGAGCTTGAGTCTGTACTGTGGATTTTGAGCCCCTGTGTTCTGATTCGATACATGATATCCAATCACAGAACATTTCAGGATTTGGGCTTCTGCCATTGGCCCTCAAACTCTGAGTCATGATTCGCAGCTTGTTAGTTTAGAGAGCCAATCATGTTGGGAGTGGGAGTGACCCAGGCCTTCTGAAACGTATATAAGCAGTTGCTTTGCCCCTGTTGTCCAGCTCTGTTAGTTTAATAAAGGTTCTTGCTGTTATCACTGTGTCTTGCATTGTGGGAACCCACCTACATTTCAGGTCAATCTGGAACAGGAGTGCAACCTGAATCGGGGCCCAAATGGTTCTTTTGGTTGAAATAATGTCAGTGGAATCCAGTGAGATAAAGTGGTTTATAAAACATGGGCTTGAAGTAACAAATCATTTAGCCCTTAGAGGTCAAGACTAGGGCATTTTTTTTCATCGGAAGTCTACTTGGATGCATTCTTCCTCACCATATGGACAAACTGAAAGGGAAAAATTTGTATTATGCAGAGCATTCTGTTTCAGTCAAAAGAAAACGAAATCTTACAAATGACAAGGCTGGTAGGCTGCACAAAGCAATTTAACTGCCTTTCCCAAGCAAACACAATAGATTTAGAAGGGAGAAAAATCCTAAAATGCCGGGGGAGGGGGGGACGGGCGGTGGGCAGGGAGAATGGGGGCAAAAACTTCAGTGTAATTAAAGTTTTTACGTAAGAAACTCATTATGCTTCCCTCACTCTGTTTTTAAGTGTCTCTCTCCCCCCCCCCCCAGTGCATTCTTTTATTTTCAGTATATATTCTCTGGGTTTTTCCTCTCTCCAGAAAATGAAGCATAATTGTCAGCTGTGAATACTCAATGAAGACAATTTTGGATGTTTTATATAACCATGTTAAGAGCAGAACTGAAGTCATTTCATGCTACATTCTGATGCAGGGAGTCAATTCTATTTTCTTAAGGACAAAACATATTTGTATGAAAAACAGAGAATAATCTATTGATTTGACGGGGGGGGGGGGATAGAAGTGCAATCCCACCATCCTAAAAGGAGAATAGGCTTTGAGATAAACCAGGAAGATGCAACATATCTACATCTGTATTGATATGGTCCTTTAAGTCAGTGCTTTGGGCAAAACATCACATTAGACCTAGATGCTCCAATATTTTCATATTTCATCTTTAGTTGGGGGGGGGGACCCAGTGTCTTGCTCACCAAACATCCCCATTAACATTTTGAGAAGTTCAGATGGTGCAAGACACGAAAAGGGCATTTGCTGCAACATGGAGATGATAGAGCCTCATTTAGTTAATTAACTTGGGTGCTTGTTACATAGAAAAGCCCAAAAAATACTTTAGGCATTCATTCCCATGGCAGATAAAAGTGACAGATTTATTCCAGGAAGAGTCCAGGCCTGCATTAATGAAGACATTATTGCTTGATAACATACAGCCGTTAAAGTGTCTGGGTGCTAATTGGCTTTGTCATTAGGAAACCATGCTCTGCAGTTACAAGGCTTGAGCATGAAGCTATCGGCAGCAATCAAGTGTCTCACCCTCTTCAGATGTGAGTGTGCAACTGCGGACTAGAAGCACCAAGGGTCTGACTCCATACAAGGCAGCTACGCTCACAATGCAAAGGTTACAAGGAAGGATAGGTTGAGTGAATTTATGGAGAGAGATTCATCACGCGTACCCTCCAAGTGTCCCGAATTTCCAGGGACAGTCGCGGAATCACAAAAGCCACCCCAGATCGTGATTTGATCCCGGAATGTCCCTATTTCCTCCGCCGGTGCTGCTGCTGAGCTCGGGGAGGAGAATGAGCCTGTGTTTGTCTTGAGTGATGGTGGCTGCAGCTGCGAGGAAGCATCCAGTTGCCTCTCCATGGCCTCTCCGTGGCTGCTGTTGCCAACTTCCTCCCTTGAACCAAAAACAAACCCCTGTGTTGCAATGAGAACCAATCACAACAATGCAAGCACAACACGTAGGCTAATAGTTAGTAGAGAATATATAATAGAACAATGATGTCATTCGAATTGTAGGAATAAGCCAATCAAAGTTCATATGTACAATATAACAGAGTGCTAGCAAGGACTATCAAGCTGTGTGTTGGATGGCCATCTGTTATGGATGCTTTAGCTATGATTCATGCAGCGGGGTTGGACTAGATGACCCTTGGGATCCCAAATCTACGATTCTATGATTCTAGCCAGAGATGCCATCAAAGCACAACAGGTAAATAATTCACACCACAGAGCTTGTTATTTCTACCTTTTTTGAGCTTGAGATATATAATCAAATATATCAAACTCTCAGTGTCTCTCTGCCCCATACTTCCCTTGCATGCCCAATGAGAGATCATGGGTGTGCGGCTATGGTTTGCTTTTCTGCCGAAGCTGCATTGCTGTTAAACCAGGGGCATACGAAGTGGGGGGCGGAGGGGGCGGTTTGTCCCGGGTGCCACTCTGGATGTGTGTGTGTGTGTGTGACAAGATGGCATCTATCTCCCCCCAGCCAGTGTTCCCCAACCTTGGGCCTCCAGCTGTTTTCGGACTACAATTCCCATCATCCCTGACCACCGGTCTTGCTAGCGAGGGATGATGGAAGTTGTAGTCCAAAAACATCTGGAGGCGCAAGGTTGGGGAACACTGCCCCCAGCTGTAGAGCAGCCAAGGGCACATGCAGTCAGTATGGCCGCCGCTTGCGCGGCGTCCGTACGGGCTACCGCTCTCACATGCCGTCCATACCGGCGTCCGTATGAGCTGCCTCTCGCACGGCGACCATATGGGCTGCCGCACGTGCGCAGTCCGTATGGACGTCACACATGTGCCACCCGGCGGTTTGCCCCGCCCCTCGGCGTCCCGCCCCGGGTGCCGGAGAGGGTTCCTCTGCCACTGTGTTTAACAAATAGTTAACACCCAAGCAAACTGAAGTGTGTCATGCTTTGGTTCAGAAGGGGGTCCCTGCTGCCAGCTTCTTTTCTGCTGGGAGAAAAGTTGTGCAGCCTCCACCTGTTTTGATTTTCTCCCCATTTTCCTCCATTGTAAAGAAACAGTATGCATTTAAACAATGCAGTTTTATTAACCCTTGGCACCTAAGTGCCTGTCTTGGTTCAGAAGGGGCCCCTGCTCTCACAATATCTAGTGCGGATTCATGCCATAATAACTCAGAGGGAAGCCCCTCTACATTCCATGGGGATTGCTCCCTGGGAGGTACAGTATGTACAGGATCACAGCCTGAGTTGGTCAGGTACCGCATGACAGTTAACTAGCGACTCCCTAAATTTCCAGAATGACAGGAAAATATTATTCTCCGTTCCCTGCTTATTTATTTTTACATCTTTTCTCCAGAATGTGGAAAAAGTGCAGAGGTCCATCAGAGATGCTGCACAGTAATCTAGGTCTTTACAGATTGAAAATATAAGTTTGTTGGCAGTCATCCTTTTGTCCAAGCACTTAGCAAAAGCGATAACAGGGTTATTAATGATGCCCATGTTAGTATTCTCAGATTTACAACACATTCAGCAATGCTACTATGAATGTCAGGATATGAACCCAGGCTTTTGACTCTGCCTCCAACATTTCTGGGCTGAGAGATTTGGCCAGCCCCTCCATGTCAACAACCACGTTTTATTAAAATTTATCAGAACATACATTAGAAAAAAAATATGATAAACATAACACTTAGCTTTTAAAACAAGAATGCAACAATTCAAGAGTACCTTAGCCTCTTTCACCGTTAACCACCTGCAGGATGCTAACAATGGTTAATAAAATCAGAACATTGGAAAATATATTTTGTTAAGTGGGATCCTCTAGGTGTTTGTATTCTCTGTGGTTTTCCTAATAATCCTTAGCATGGAATCTGCCGTTTTCACTGCTGCAACAGACTGAATTGGCATTTCTTCACTTATCAAGTGATTAATGATAGACATATTCAATAAAAAAAATCCTTCCAGTAGCACCTTAGAGACCAACTAAGTTTGTTCTTGGTACATATTCAAAACAGCCTTCTTGTTTATTTAGGTTTGTGGACTTAATAGAAGAATGCTTTTATTTTAGGGTAGAGGTCACTGCTTTTGTTTTTCATTTTCCTCAGTCTTCATCCAAATCAGCTTGGCAGAACACTAGAAACACCTGTGAAATAGCCAAGCTATAATGTCCCAATCTACAGGTGCTGCACCCCAAACACATTCAGAAGCTGTAACAGATCTTCACCTTGGTTGAATCCATTTTTACGCACAATTCATAACCGGTGGGAGACCTCCTGTGGGGAGAAGCATCTTGCCAAGTAGCTAAGATCCAGAGACCTTCTAATGTGTTTAGAAACCAACTGTTAGCCATCAGAACACCTGCAAAAATGGTGTTATGAGATTTTAATGTTTTAAAGTTTTTGAAGCGCTGTTCAAGGGCAACCTCACATGTTTCAAGGCTGGGAGTTATAAAATAATAGATAACAGTTTTCAAATTTCTAATTTCTAGACAAGGGTGTAGTGTCCAGATTATGGGAAGATGAAGATCTGGAAGCAGCTGTACTTGGAGGTTGAATAAAAATGTGTGCCCCCCCCCCACAAATCCATAGCGGATGGATGGAAAACACTCATGGGGTAGAGATGTACCCTGTTTTCCCTTTTTTAATACGTAGTCATAAAGTAAGCCATGGCAGGGTTTTTTAATCTTTGTGAGAAGTAAGACGTACCCCAAAAGTAAGCCATGGTGCCGCCATTGTTCCTGTCGCCTCCTCAGCCCCTCCTGCATGCGCAGGGAGCCAGCGAACCAGCGAGAGGCGCGGAGGGGGGGGGAACGCGCCTCTTGCAGAGTTTTGCCCTGCCTGCTCAGAGCGCAGGGGGAGGCTGTACCGTACCATACTGACGTAATAAAAATAAGACATCCCCCGAAAATAAGCCACCCTGTGTTTTTTTGAGGAAAAAAAATTATAAGACGGTGTCTTAAAAAGGGGGAAAGACGCTAATTCTTTGCATGGTTGCCTTGATCATTGTCCAACCTGCTTCCGTTTGTAAAAGAGCCACTGATGTTCCATTGGGTAAAAAGAATAATAATCTAAGAAATTGATTCTGCACTGTTTCTAACCCTTTGATAGCATTCAAGTCATCTCAGATTTCAGCTCCATACAATATTTTGGCAATCACTTTGCTACCAAATGTTTTCAATGCAGGATCAAACAATTGACCCCCCCCCCATTGAAATAAAAGCTCATTAATGCCCTTATCACCCTTTGCACCTTGACCGTCACTGCTTCTAAATCCCATTTCCAGGACAGGGATTCGCTGAAGAGAATTCTGAGATATCTAAAAGGTCCAAATTTGCTCTAGTTCATGATGGTCCAATATCCATTTATACCTGGGACGATGTTTTCCAAAAACAATGAGCTTAGTTTTGGAGTAATTTATTAGGAGGCTTTCCTGTTTGCAATATGGACTGAAAGCCACCAAGAGATTTTTAAGGGCCAGGTGACAGGGAGTGGACTAGGGCTAAGTGAGGGACCACATCACTTATGTAAAAGTTGAAGAGAGTAGGCTTCAAGATACAGCCTTATTTCAGTCTTCTGGGCGATCTAAAAGGCCAGTCAAGCCCCCCTTGAGGCCAACTCTGACCCTCAGTTCTGTGTCACAGTACAATTTTCGTATCAATAGAGATCTGTGGGTCAATGTTAGCATTATAAAGTTTCTGCCACAATTAATAGAATCGAAAGCAGCAGAGATCGATGAAGGCAACAAGAAGATTGTTCTTGTTGCTTTTAGTGTATTTTCTAGTGATATGGTTCAGTGTGAAACATTGATCAATGGTACTAAATCCCTCTCTAAACCCAGCTTGTTCTTCATACAATGAAGCCAGCACTGTAATTTATTAAGATGTTGGGCATAAAGCTGGTAGAGGATGTCTAATCGGCAAATTGGGCGGTAACTTTGTGGAATATTTCTATCCCCTTTGTTACAAATCCGCACAATGAAACAATCTTCCATCCAACAGGTATTTGGACTGTATTAGTTACTGTATAGGGATGAGGGGGGCACTGTGGGTGAAGAGCCTGGCCAAGATGGGCAACTGCCAGTCCATGTGGGTCTTAAAAAGCTCAAGTGGCAGCATATCTTCACCTGGTGCTTTGTGTGGTTTCATGCCTTCAATAAGAGATTTCATTTCATTTATCAAGACCGCTTTCCATTGTGCATGTTTGACTGGTCTATGCACACTGCAGCTTCAAGTGACTGCCCTTGCTGGTCATCAAACATGTTAGTGAAATGATCAACTGAACCGGAATCTGGGATTGTAGCATCTTTTGATGATGATAATAATAATAATAATAATAATTTATTTATACCCCGCCCATCTGGCTGGGTTTCCCCAGCCACTCTGGGCGGCTTCCAACAGAACATTAAAATACAATAATCTATTAAACATTAAAAACCTCCCTAAACAGGGCTGCCTTCAGATGTCTTCTAAAGGTCTGGTAGTTGTTGTTCTCTTTGACATCTGGTGGGAGGGCGTTCCACAGGGTGGGTGCTACTACCGAGAAGGCCCTCTGCCTGGTTCCCTGTAACTTGGCTTCTCACAGTGAGGGAACCAACAGAAGGCCCTCGGCACTGAACCTCAGTGTCCGGGCTGAATGATGGGGGTGGAGACGCTCCTTCAGGTATACTGGACCGAAGCCCTTTAGTGCTTTAAAGGTCAGCACCAACACTTTGAATTGTGCTCAGAAACATACTGGGAGCCAGTGTAGGTCTTTCAAGACCAGTGTTATGTGGTCTCGGCGGCCGCTCCCAGTCACCAGTCTAGCTGCCACATTCTGGATTAGTTGTAGTTTCCGGGTCACCTTCAAAGGTAGCCCCACGTAGAGCGCATTGCAGTAATCCAAGCGAGAGATAACTAGAGCATGCACCACTCTTGATGATCTCACTACCTTCAAACGCAGTGTCACGAGTTCCCAAATTTATCCTGGGTGTGGGGAGTTACTTACTTTATTGCTTGGAACTCCTAATCTAAGCTCGTCATTATTAAACCAATGCTGATTTGAGAGTGCTCCTTTCATCTTCTAATACAATATTATTGTTCTTTATTGAGTACCAGAATGAATGTTCTCTCTCCTCCTTTTTGCATTTGGTGTGCTTGCATGGTGTCCTACATGGGAGCAGCCATGTTTCCTCCACACCCACCCACATTCTCCACGAGCAATGAAACATCATCAAGTTCCATCACTCCCAGGAGGACTTGTAGTATGTTCATTCAAAATGTGTGGCCGCAACAAGCCTTGTGCTGTAGCCACTCAGGGTCTGGGTGGGGTGTATCCCCCATCTTCAGAAGTTGAAAAGGAGTTCTGTTCTTGGTGGGAAAGAGGCAGCACAAAACCATGCTTTTTGTTAAGTCTGTTTCCATGTGGATCACTCGTAGCCGAGTAAGATTGTCTTCCATAAACACAGTTTTAACAGTGGGTCTGTAAGTGACTGTGGAGGCCAGTTCTGGGTCCACACCTTCCTTGCACAGTGGGGACAAAGGTTTCTGGGCAAGAGTTGATCACGGTGAGAGTTTGCCAAATGTGCCTTCCTCTTAGCTCGTTTCTCCCTTTCGTCCTGAGTTTGAGCATATTCAAAACCCATGACACCTTTGGTAAAGGCTGTTCTCCAATTGGAGCGCTTGCAGGCCAGTGTTTCCCAGTTGTCGTTATTTATACTACATTTTTAAAGATTTGCCTTGAGAGAGTCTTTAAACCTCTTTTGTTGACCACCAGCATTATGCTTTCCATTTCTACGTTTGGAATAGAGTAGTTGCTTTGGAAGACGCTCATCAGGCTTCTGCACAACATGACCAGTCCAACGAAGTTGATGTTGAAGAATCATTGCTTCAACATTGGTGCTCTTTGCTTCTTCCAGTACACTGGCATTAGTTCGCCTGTCTTCCCAAGCGGTGTGTAAAAATTTTCAGAGACCGTTGAGGGAATCTTTTGAGGAATTGGAGATGGCGTTTATAAGTGGTTCGTGTTTCACAAGAATACACTAAGGCTGGCAGTACAATAGCTTTGTAAACAAGCATTTTGGATTTCCTGCAAATGTCCCGGTCCTCAAACACTCTGCACTTCAATCAGGAGAAAGCTGCACTCACAGAGCTCAGGCGATGCTGGATTTCGGCATCAAAGTCGGCCCTTGTGGAAAAAGAACTGCCCAGGTAGGAGAAGTGATTGACATTTTCCAACGTTACACCGTTGTTTATTAAATGGATTATTAAAAGATCTCAGGGTGGTGTACAACATTATAACGCATTAGAAAACATCAGTGATAAAAACATAATACAAACATAGTAAAAGCATACTTTGGGGGTCTGTCCATCCACAATTCAGAGGACAGACCACTCTTTCCCTCTTTGATAGGCCAGTATGGTGGTACAGAGACCAAGGTGCCTGGTTCCTGCTACCAGCACACTCAGTTTTGTGCCTTTGATACTTACATTGAGGTCCAGCAACACACACACAAACAAACGTAATTCCTCAGTTTCTGGTGCCCTAGGCGAGGGGGCGGGGCACCGTACGTCACGCGCAATGACGTACGGTGCCCCACCCCCTGTGCGCCGGGCGCCCCGCGCCGCCGTGATTTTCGCCACTGGTCCGTGGCACCGGGCGGCGGCGGGGGGCGAGGGGCAGGCTGGCCAGCGCCCCCTCTATTTTGGCGCCACCGCCGCGGTTTTCGCCCCAACCTGCTTGCTCTGCCGCTGGTTGGGGCGGGGGCGGGGGGCGGCGGGGGGTGGGGGCAGGCTGGCCAGCGCCCCCTCTATTTTGGCGCCCTAGGCAGTTGCCTAGTTGGCCTAAATGGAAGCGCCGGCCCTGGTTACACCCCCCCTGCAAAAAAGCAGAAGTCCTTCCTTTCTTCTTGGCTCCTTTCCCCCATGGTGATTTTTGGGGTTTCCAGTGCATTTCCAAGGCCATTTCCCTTGCTGTAATTCTTGCCATCTCTCTCTTTACCCCTCTGTGCCATAATGTAAGCACACTATGAATGAAACACATCATACACAATTTAAACAGGATGCATGTTCCTGCTTTACTTGAGCCATTAGGAGAGTTGAGCAACGTCCTAGCAGACTCTCCACATTTATATTCTTGGTAGGCATGCTTGAAAATGTATTCCGTGCTTGGCATGAGAAAAGCAACCCTGTTTCCCCTAGTGGAAATTGGTTTCTGCGGATCTCGACACACTAAGATGGAAGGATATTGATAGTGCAATACAAGGGGACCAGAAATGGATCTCACTGCACTGTAGCTGGATTGTCGATTTTAATCTCTGGAACGCTCCATCTTTCTCCCTTTATGAACACCAGTGAATTAATCATCTGCATTTTTTCTTTCCCTCTTACACATGTTCCTGCATTTTACTACTTTTAACATTTTAAACATGAATTTCATTAGTGAGCTCTCTAGATTTTAAAGAACAGATGGATCATCTGTAATTGCACCCGGTGTGAAATTTCATTAGAGCGCAAGGAAATAATTTAGCCCAGAACTGGTCACTTTTGAATCTCATTGATTTCACCAGGAGTGGTTTAAGCATGTGATTAAGCATAAAGTGGGATCAGTCTGAAAGCACCATCCCAACATGTACATGGCATGAGGCATGCTCTGAAAAATCTGTTCTACAGTTTTTCAGTGTGTTTCAAGGGAGTGGGGAGAGGTACCATTTGGATAGCAGTTGTGACATCAATACACCACCTTCCCAGCCACCACGCCAATGTAACCATTTTTTAAAATAACTTTGCCATTTGTTTTAATATGGTGAAGGTTAATATTGATAACTATAAGCATATATGTGCTAGTTTAATCTCTTGTTTAAAGACAGCACACCTGAAGCATGATGGAAAGAGCTGAAATGATGATATGTATAAAATAAGCTCAGCAAGAACCAAGGGTCCTAGTGGAAATGAAGGTTCCCTCAAGTTTCATTAGAAAAGCTTTGTGAAACCTGAGGTGCTGAAACAGAGCAATGTTCCTTGCAAAACTATCTCCTCTTTTCAGCAAGCTTTGTAAATTCTCAGTTGCTTGATCAAAATGAATTATTTGCAACAATTATTTAGCTAATCAAAATTAGCTTATTTATTTGTTTGTATGCCACCCCATAGGATAACATTACAATAAATAGGCATAACACCATTAGAAGGTGGAGAATGAGCTTTGTAAGATCTGCATTGCTAGCATAAATAAGAAACCAGACTCTGATTGGTTTTCAAATCAATCAAGAGAATCAATACATGCTAGGAGATTAAAAGCACAGAGCAAAGCAAACTTAAATGTAGCAATTTTGTGCCTTATACCTTATGGTTATATCATATTTTTAGCAACGTTATCTGAATGAGTGCAAATATCTATTACACATTTATTTTTAGCACGGGTGAAGAAGCACAGGCAGAGAGCGAAAAGACAGGGAGGATACTCTGCCTCTAATCAGAGAATCACAAAGTTGGGAGCAAGGATGGGAAAATCTGTCATTGTTGCTTTCTCTCAATTTCTCATTTCTCCAGTCTTTCAGCTCAGTTCTCCACATTTCCACACCAGCTTGCTTAAAAAAAAAAAAAAAAAGTCGTCATGCAAATTCATCAGTACTTTAGGTGAATTTCTCATGACATACACATTTTGGTATGGAATTTTGCCCAACACAAACATTTTCACAAGCTTTTATATATTTTTACTAATATAATGTAATACTTTGCAGACTTGATCTAGTAATGTACACATTACTTGGCGGGAGAACCGCATTACAAAATGCAGCGTGAATTTTGAACGATGGTTGTGCTTTAGTTTAAAAATGCAAGTGAGGTAATTAGTTGGAAGGGGCGTTGGAATTAATATTGAGCCCTCCGCTGGCTCGGTGAAGGATCATAATTCCATCTGATTTGTGCTGTATTTGTGATGTTCTATTATGTTCTATCATGTTACTGTTATTTATTGTTTGTAAGCTACTTTGGGATTCATTTGAATGAAAAGTGGCATAGAAATATATCAAATCAAACAGTGCAGGATACAACCATGGCCTCCCTAACAGATGGTTCCCCTACAAACACTCTTCCTTAGGCAATCTGTTCCATCATCAAACTGTTCTTTAGACAGTCTGCCCCCCGCAGTGTTTAGCCAAAACAACGTCCCACAATTATTTCCTTATAAACATTTCTGCTGTCATCCAGATTGACATCCTTGCAAGGAAAAGCCAGGTGCCCCAACAGCTCCTGTAACTGATGCAAGCAGGAGATGACGACGGCAGCAGCGGTGGAATCAGTCTCAACAAAGCGAAAGAGAGGCTGCAGGATGAAGACAAATTTGACCAAGAAGAATATAGGAAGAAGATTAAAGAAAAACACAGGGGGAAACGACTGAAAGAAAAGGCAGCAGGAAGAGAAGCCAGGAAGAAAAAGGCAAAAGTGGAAGAGGAAGTGTCGCCTTTCTGGACCGCAGTGGAAGTGATGGTGAATTTGATCGAGGCATCTTTCCAGACCCTGACAGATATACAGACTCTGATCCAGAAAGCCATGGTGGCCCTGGGATGGACAAACAATGTTCTGATGGAAGCGCATCAGCGGTAGAAATGACGCCAAGAAGGCAGAAGATGAAACTCAGCAAACAGGACTCGTTTGCAACATTAGATACAGGTCTTTCCCTTGCGGACGATGAAGCACTAATATTGCATCTGCTCCACAACCAAGGCTAATCCCCTTCCCACTCTTATTTCAAAGCTGTTTTTGTCTTTGTATCAGAAAGGCACCTGGCCAATTTGGTTGCTGATAAATATTGCTGCAAACATTTCTGAGATCATGGCTCTTGTCCAGGTTTGTTAATTGTATTACTTTAAATGTTGTGAGGATCCTATGCCCTTTTAAAATGTGTTTTTTGGGGGGTAAGGGGGTTATTGGCTTGTTGCTTTCATTTTGATTAGGTATTTTGTGATTTTATATTTTGATTTTATTTTGTGAACTGCCCTGAGACCTTTGGGTATAGGCGGTATATAAATTCAATAATAATAATAATAATAATAATAATAATAATAATAAGCCTAGTATGTTTGATGGACAGAAGCTCACCTGGAGATTCTGATTGAGACTGAGGCTATTTTTCCCCTTCTCTCACCTCTGCATCTAGCACAGTGCATTGCAATTGCTACAAGAGACATGGGGTGGGGGACATTAAGTAGTTCATTAAGACCCTCAGGGAAAAGTTGGTAGCCACCAGAATGGGGAACACAGGCAGAGCCGTCTTTCCCATTGGGCTTACTGGTGCATTGCGCCAGGGGCGCCCCAGCAAGTGGGGGAGCTGCACAGCTTGGCCAGCGTCCTCCCCTTTCCCTCCTGCATGCCTACCAGCTGCGCCCCATCAACCATATGGCTGGCGGGCCTGCAGGTTCCTTCCTAAGCCTCCACAGGAGGAGAGCGATCCCTGCAGAGGCTTAGGATGGAAGCTGCGCCCCGCCAACTATATGGCTGGCAGACGTGCAGCTTCCTTCCCAAGCCTTTGCGGGAGGAGAACAATCCCCACAGAGGCTTGGGAAAAGGTCGACAACTCTGGGAAATGGGGGGTGGGGCGCCGGAGGGATCTTTGCACCAAGGCGCCGGATATGCTTAAGACGGCCCTGAACACAGGCTCAGCTGACTGCATTTCTCGCCATTCTTATAGCATTTACAATAGCTTTTATCATCCTTCAAGCTGGCTTAAATGAGAGCCAGAATACATTTAAAGATGTTTTAGAAAATGTTATTTAGTGTTTAAGAACTCATTTGGAGAACTGCAGTATGCTATGCTTGGGCCACTCAAACTTAATGTGGATCTCCTCACTTAAAATCCATTGAGAAAACTAACAGTGAACATGTATCTGACTACACTGCAGGAAAAGCTTTAACCAAGGAAGTATATTCATAGCATAACTTCATGGTATTTTCTATCATGAAGATTATATATTAAGGACAGATCAGGCTAAGTAATATCTTGCTCTTAAAAGCTTTGTTAGGTTAGTGTATTGCCCTGTAATAATTATAGTTGTACTTCCCATACAAATATTCTAATCTAGTCCTGAAAGAGTAATGCACAATTCTAGCAAGATGGAATTAATTCTTTTTCTTGGAGGCAAAAAGCAAGTTAAAATAGCAATTTGTACAAAACTGAATCATTTCCTGCAACTTCATTTCTCTGAAATAGTATGGTAGGTATGCTATGCTCTTTAATATAAATTGTGGTAATAAGGTGCTCTCCATTTGTGCCAGGTAATAATCATTGCACCATGTCATGCATAGTAATATGATCTATGTGAAATGGAGCAGAATGTGCTTCTGTAAATAGCTGATTTTACCTTGTATAGTCACTTAAAGAAAAAGAGGGAGTAGTACTGTTCTCTAGGTTTGTGGGGGGCATATCCTTTCCCACCATAGGTGAAGAGGGTCAACTGTCAGAGGCCTCTTTGTGGTGGGAGTGGAAAGCGGCAACATCCAGCATCCGCGGAGAGAGGGCTTAGCCGCTGGGCTCACTCACCCCGCTTCAGAAAAGGGAAATGTCAGGGACATTTGGGCAGCGTCCTCCTCTTCCTCCCGAAACATAGCCCCAGTAGATCACAAAACTACACCAGCCATAGAGCTGAGTTACTTAATCCACCCATTGCAGTCAATGGGATGTGGATTGGGAAAAGAACAAGCACAGCAGGGGAAGAAAATCCACTCCCCTACCACTCCAATGCAGGTGGTGTTGTGGGTTAAACCACAGAGCCTAGGGCTTGCCGATCAGAAGGTCGCCGGTTTGAATCCCTGCGATGGCGTGAGCTCCCGTTGCTCGGTCCCTGCTCCTGCCAACCTAGCAGTTCGAAAGCATGTCAAAGTGCAAGTAGATAAATCGGTACCACTGCAGCGGGAAGGTAAATGGCATTTCCGTGCACTGCTCTGGTTCGCCAGAAGCGGCTTAGTCATGCTGGCCACATGACCCGGAAGCTGTATGCCGGCTCCCTCGGCCAATAATGAGAGATGAGCACCGCAACCCCAGAGTTGGTCACGACTGGACCTAATGGTCAGGGGTCCCTTTACCACTCCAACCAGCACGAACATCTAGAACAGTGATGAGGAATCTGTGGCTCTCCACTTATCATTGGACTTCCATTTGTCCCAGCAAACATGGCCAATGATTAGGGATTATCTGAGTAGCACTCCAGAAGCATTAAGGGGGCCACGGGCTTCCCATCCCTGCTGTAGGGTATTAGGATATGACAAAGACATGCAAGTTCTGAGGCCGATTAAGAGATGGACTACTCTCTGTCTAGAATACACAAATTTTCATTTGGATCCAGAGGCCGCTAACATTTGTCCTTGGAGGCCTTTCCTGGTACCCGTAAGGTCCTCTGTGTGTTGTGCAATGATTGTAAAACAACGGTTTCTCTGATGTGGAAATGTGCTTGCAGACCCAAAGAGGTTGGCGAGCCCTTCCTCTGGTATTTCATTGCTTGTGTGAGTAAATCACTTGTGCAAGAAACTAACTGCACAACAAAACCAGTTGAGATAATGCATGCATTGGGTTTTTGCCCAGGAGGCAAGCAAAGATAAGACAATAACAAAGTGATACATGTGCAAAGTGCTTTACAATCTTTAATCACAGCAATTTACATTTGTTGTTGTTCAGTCGTTCAGTTGTGTCCGACTCTTCATGACCCCATGGACCAGAGCACGCCAGGCACACCTATCCTTCACTGCCTCTCGCAGTTTGGCCAAACTCATGTTAGTAGCTTCGAGAACACTGTCCAACCATCTCATCCTCTGTCGTCCCCTTCTCCTTGTGCCCTCCATCTTTCCCAACATCAGGGTCTTTTCTAGGGAGTCTTCTCTTCTCATGAGGTGGCCAAAGTACTGGAGCCTCAACTTCAGGATCTGTCCTTCTAGTGAGCACGCAGGGCTGATTTCTTTAAGAATGGATAGGTTTGATCTTCTTGCAGTCCATGGGACTCTCAAGAGTCTCCTCCAGCACCATAATTCAAAAGCATCAATTCTTCAGCGATCAGCCTTCTTTATAGTCCAGCTCTCACTTCCGTACATTACTACTGGGAAAACCATAGCTTTAACTATACGGACCTTTGTCGGCAAGGTGATGTCTTTGCTTTTTAATATGCTGTCTAGGTTTGTCATTGCTTTTCTCCCAAGAAGCAGGCGTCTTCTAATTTCGTGACTGCTGTCACCATCTGCAGTGATCATGGACCCCAAGAAAGTGAAATCTCTCACTGCCTCCATTTCTTCCCCTTCTATTTGCCAGGAGGTGATGGGACCAGTGGCCATGATCTTAGTTTTTTGATGTTGAGCTTCAGACCATATTTTGCGCTCTCCTCTTTCACCCTCATTAAAAGGTTCTTTAATTCCTCCTCACTTTCTGCCATCAAGGTTGTATCATCAGCATATCTGAGGTTGTTGATATTTCTTCCAGCAATCTTAATTCCGGTTTGGGATTCATCCCAATTTACATTATTTTCACTTTACTCTTATTGCCCAGTTTTCTCGTGTAAAATTTTCTAGGTGGGTGTCTGATTGATTAACACATTCAAGGGTTGGAAAGATTTCTGTCTCCCTGGCATTTGTTTTTCTTTCTCATAGCACGTATTATTTTGTCCAGGAGCCCCGCAAATCCTCAACAGGGTCTGAAGCCGAACAATTTACAGAATTAAGGGAAGAACAACATTGAAACAAAAATATTTAGTGATACCTTCCTATGTCCTCCTTACCCGGTGGGTGATAGAATGGCATGGCATTAGAAATGTCAGAGTTTTCTGAAGAGAGAAGTGTCTGCAATGTTGAAAAATACTTACAGCATTTCCTAGAGTGGCAGCATGTTTATTGGGTGGATTAATAAGTTTATGCTTTCGGAACGTTTCAACGCATTAGAATATAATTAGTATTATCAAATTATTCCTGACAGAGTGATGATACCTTGAAGGTGTTTCCTGTTGAATACATGGATGTTGCCTACAAGGCAAGCATTAATTTGCCACCTGCTCCAACAGCTAAGCATTTGTGACATTCTCTCATGTTGTTTCACAGTCAAGAAATTTAGAATGTGATGTAGAAACACATTTATCTGGATGCATGTTGCCACATGACTCCAAAAACACCAAGAAGTGTGGTCTGTTCTTTCGTCACAGTGTGTGTTGAGGAACAGGACAGAAACCTTGCCCCCAGGCCTGCTTAAATTAAGAGCCACCAAACCAAGCACAGCCCAGGTAGCACAGGCCCGCCAAGGGCTCTTGATTTTGTTGCATGTCTATGATAGCAAAAACAGGGGCATTGTCACAATCCTATTAGGCCACAATACACACCTGGCAGAATGCATTTGATTCAGGATGGAGATCACAACATGTGCACGATCTCCCCTTTCAAGTTCCATAGTTCCTTGAAATGCACACCTGCAGCCCAAAGAGAATCTGGGTGGGCTTTGGGAAGGTGACGGATGGACTCTTGGACCCATCGTGCCTCCCTCCCTAAGCAGGGGATAGCTTCCCTGCACCAGGGGAACATTTAGGGCACTAGCCTAGTCCTCCTAGTCCACTGACCACACATCACTGCCACAGGCATACTTCCTGAAGGAGGAGGAAGAAGAGTGACGACGCATGGAGTTCTCCTTCTGTTTTGGGGTTCTATGCTCTGGTGTGAGCCTACTGACTTGCGCCACAGGGCAGAACACCACCAACACCACCACCAACAAAAAGTCTCTTGGTCCCATGCTCTGGCTGAGCCAAAACGGGACATCTGGGATTGGGGTCAGAAGCTGGGACGGCTTCTGTCAATCTGTGATGTACAGCTTAAAATGGGACACTTGGAGAATATGTGTTTTCAATTGTGCACATGATTTCTATTCCCCAATCAAAGGATCACAGCAATCTTAATAGTTGCAACCCAATATCATCATCCTGAACCAATCAAAATCGTATGGCTCTTCGGATCAGCCTTCATCATAATATCATGTGATAGCCATTTTTCAATGCCTCTCTTTATTTAGACTTTGACTAATTTTCCTATTCATTAAATGTCTCCCAATATCCTCTTTCATCCTTCTGCAAAACAATTCAAGATTAATCACAATTGCCATGCCTAGCCGGTTCTCTTTTCATGCATGCAGTGGCCACGATAGGTTCTTTATTGTTTTCAGTACCTAAAAGCAGCTAGTTCTGTTCTGCAAAAGATGGGTATGCATAGGTTTTTTCCGTTTAGCTAGGCCATAGGCTCAAAAGAAAATGGAATCATCAAAATGATACTATTTCATTAAAACAAAATAAAAAAAATTCCTTCCAGTAGCACCTTAGAGACCAACTAAGTTTGTTCTTGGTAGGAGCTTTCGTGTGCATGCACACGAAAGCTCATACCAAGAACAAACTTAGTTGGTCTCTAAGGTGCTACTGGAAGGAATTTTTTTATTTTGTTTTGACTATGACAGACCAACACGGCTATCTAACTATTTCATTAAATTATTGCTTTCTTCATCACATGCATTGCGATTTCCTGCCTAGTTTCCAGGTTCTGCCTGAGAGGCTGGAAGGATTTCCTTCCCAAAGGGATACCAGCCTTGCACTTAGCGCAGATCTCCAGAGGAAAGCTTGAACTCTTAACAAGACATACGTATGATTCATTCATGTGGCAGAGGTATTTCCCACCATCTATTCCCACAGGTATTCCACCTTGTAATTAGATCATTTTTTGAGTTTAAAGGATTTGGCGTCGGCGTGTGGGGGTGGGGAATGGCGTGGAACGATGTACTTTTCAATGAAAAATGCATCTCTCTCTCTCCTTCATTGTAATAGAAACTTGCGGATTATATAAGAGATAATATCACGGAGCACGATACAGCTTTGAGGCTTAAATGGCATAAAGAGCAGGGGGCTATGAGCAGGTTTGTATATATTCCAGCTCTTGAGCCAAGGAGCATATCGCCTTGAATAAATTGAAAGCATGCCTGCGACCTAAAGTTGCAGGCCTCTGTCTCCTGGCTGGATCAAGTTGCTTAGCAACAGAGACGGGTCTTTTTTTGTTTCTTTTTTTAAAGATAGTAAACTGTGCGCACATACACACACACACACACACACACACACCCTCACTTCAAGGATACAGCATTTTTATTGTGGCTTAGTGTCCCTGATTAGCCTTGAAAAGAGAATCATTTCCAGTTTCTTAGAAGGAGAAGGTTCGTATTGAAACAGAAATAAAACTCTTATTATGTGGATTGAATCTGCCAGTCATTGTTTTTGGAAAAAACTGCAGCTGGATGATTCGTTCATAATAAGCATGATGACATCTTAAAGGTAAAGGGACCCCTGACCATTAGGTCCAGTCGTGTCTGACTCTGGGGTTGCGGCGCTCATCTCGCTTTATGGGCCGAGAGCCGGCGTACAGCTTCCAGGTCATGTGGCCAGCATGACAAAGCTGCTTCTGGCGAACCAGAGCAGCGCACGGAAACGCCGTTTACCTTCCCGCTGCAGCGGTACCTATTTATCTACTTGCACTTTAATGTGCTTTCGAACTGCTAGGTTGGCAGGAGCAGGGACCGAGCAATGGGAGCTCACCCCGTCGCAAGGATTTGAACCGCAGACCTTCGGATCAGCAAGCCCTAGGCTCTGTGGTTTAACCCACAGCGATACCTTCCTTATTTTAAGTCTTCCCACATATTTGCCTTTTACCATGCTTCTGCCCTTAATAATGGCAGAGACAGAAACACTGCTCTCAAAGGAGATAGATACAGCTGCAGTTGGAATCATTCAAACCCCCCCCCCATTGCAAATGGTGTGCATCATCAAAATTTCCAGGGCTTTCAGCTGTTTGCAATGAGCAAATCGAACAAAAGCCATGAAATAGCTCAATGCAACAGATGTTTCAAGTGGTTTCCTCAAATTCAGCTGAAAATGCAACTTATACTGGCTCTCATCCCATCCATTACTGAGGTAGCATATCCACTGGCTCACCTGCAGATGTAAAGGAGAAGTAGAGCAGTGTGTCATCAGCGTATTGCTGACATCGTGCTCCACGCCTCCATTCAGCGGTTGCATGTAGGTGTTAAACAGCGTAGGGGATAAAATTGATCCCCCGGGAGCCATGCATTGAAGGTTTCATGGGGCTGAAGAGCATTCCTCAAGCATCTCAAGGCATTGAATTACAGGAGGATCTGTCCTTGTGAAGAAGGCGCAGCAGAGACTGTACTTCCTGAGAATTCTAAGGAAAAACCATCTTCCCAAAAGCTGCTGTTTGCCTTCTATCACTGTGCCATTGAGAGCGTGCTCACTTATGGCTTATGTGTGTGGTATGGAAGCTGTACTACCCAGGACAGGATGGGGTTGTGCAGAGTTGTTAAGGCAGCAGAGAGCATTGTTGGCTGCTCGCTCTCCACCTTAGAGCAGATTTATGCCATGAGGTGCCACAGAAAGGCACTGGACATACTAAAAGATCCATCGCATCCTGGTCACCGTCTCTTCGAGCTCTTGCCGTCGGGACGGAGATACAGGACGATGACGACAAGAACAAGCCGTCTTAGGAACAGCTTCTTCTCCAGAGCGATCTCGGCCTTGAATGGGAAGCCTGGACTTTGAAAGTCATCTAATCTTACCTGTTATGCTGTATCATACTGTATGGTTTTAATTAGTGTTTTTGTAGTTGTTTTGTTTTTGCGTGGAGTGCCCTATCTGGGTGGATGGAGCAGCCGAGTAATTTCGTTGTTCCCGAAGGGGACAATGACAATAAAATATATTCTATTCTATTCTATTCTATTCTATTCTATTCTATTCTCACCCTCTGGAAGTGTCCATTCAATTAGGACTGGAACCTCGGCAAATCAGTGCCTCTTATCCCCAACTCAGACAACTGCTCCAGAAGGATACCATGGTCAATGGTATCGAAAGCTGCCAAGAGGTCAAGGAGAATTAACAAGGACTCATTTCCTCTGTCTCTCCCCCAACATAGGTCATCATACGGGGCATAGCTGTCAACCCTCCCCTTTTTTTGCAGGAAACTCCCTTATTCCAATGCCGTTTCCCGCTGCTATCCCGGATTGTTGCTATCCCTTACATTTCCCGGATTTCAAAGGAAGCAGCTCCTCTCCCTCCCTGCCGGCCAGGGAGGCTCCTCAGCTGCATTGCTCGGCTGCCAATAAGGAGTCTGAGACCGACGGGGGGCGGAGCTTGCATGCCTTGTGCAGCCAGACCCTCACGCCCAACCAGACAGACAGCCTGCCTACCATCTATGCGCTCGCTCTTTCGCTCACCTGTTCGCGTGCAGCCTCTGGAGCGCAGGGTGGCGAGGCTACTTGGTGCCATTGCACCGCCCTCGCGGCATCCCTTATTTTCAAATCCGAAAGTTTGAAAAAAACCCTTATTTTCAAATCCGAAAGTTGACAGCTATGATAAGGGGTGACCACAGCAGTTTCTGTGTCAAATGAATAAGTATTTGCCGAATGATTAAAAAGAGCATGCTAACAGCAACAGGCCCATGCTAAACAAAGAATGTTTCCATCATTTCACAAACCTTTGGTATCAATTTAACACTTCTCACTGACTCCCACTTCCTGTTTCCTTCCCAGCTCCCTCATGACCACCATCTCTCAAGGGAATACCTGTCTTTTGTCACCTCATGATTGTTTTCTGAGCCACAGCTCCATCCTCACCTCTTACTGCGCATGTGCCTTGTTACATGGATGGTGCCATGTTGATCAATAATAGCAGCGACGTTGAAAGTTTGTGCTTTGTTTAAGGAAGCGATATACTAAGTGTTACATGATACTTTAAATGTTTTTGTCCTTGTTGCACCTCAAACACTGGCGTTGTGGAATTCTTCTATTCTGGAGGAAGACATCCAAATAATGACTATCCACCTTTGGTATGCTGCGTACAAAAAAAGAAAGAGAAGAAGCAAAAAGCAAAGGGGAAAAAGAATAGTCAGTAATTTATGTCAATAAAGATAAAGCACCAGTTTTTACAAGGCGAAAGTGGCAATTTTCTGTAATAGGCATGGCAGCAGTGAAATTGTGTGCAAACTCAGTTCAAGGAGCCAAAAAAGAAATCAGCCCATAAAGTCAAATTATTTTTGAACAGGTACAAAAAAACCCACCCCATATACACAATTTTTACATTTAAGGGAAATGATTCAATGTGAAGAGTTCTTCTCATTAACTTTCAAGGGTCATTTGGCAGATAATGGAACTTAAGTCACAAGAAGCATCTATTTTCCTGCCTTATGGACACAATACTTGTCACTGAGCAAGAGCTATTCTCAGTGATAAAAGCAGTGTAAGTGGATGTGCAAAGAAGGGAAAGCAGGGAAACAAAAGGAAACAGAAGCGAGTAAGTGAAAACACTGTGGGTTTTATTTATCACATGGGCATGCCCCTTTGCCTCTGCCCTCCTTCACCCTGCCCCATAGATCAGGGCAGCCTATATGGGGCACCCAATTCATCCTGTGAAGTAAGCTTGGCTGAGATATAGCAACCTGCCCATGGCAGCTGAGTGAGCATCATGGTTAAGCAAGCTGAGGAAATCGTTTCTTGGAGTCATGCAATTTGCAGAGAGTGTTCAATTTGTTGAGACGCCAACATATGCCCTCTGCAATTCTAGATGGATGGCAACAACACGTTTATCGTATCCTCTTGCATCTGAAGAGAGGATGCGATTCCATGTCTCTTCAGCCTAAACATTGCCAGAGTTGCTTCCAAAGATCAGCAATGACACAAGCAAGCCATAATGTGGGTCTCCCTTTGAGGGAGTAATTTAAATTGTAAATGCACATACATTTACATGGTGTAGTGGTTAAGAGTGGTGGACTCGTAATCTGGTGAACTGGGTTCGCTTCCCTGCTCCTCCACATGCAGCTGCTGGGTGACGTGCTTTGACGTGCTTTCGAACTGCTAGGTGGGCAGGAGCAGGGAATGAGCAACGGGAGCTCACCCCGTTGCAGGGATTCGAACCACCGACCTTCTGATCAGCAAGCCCTAGGCTCTGTGGTTTAACCCACAGTGCCATCCGTGTCCCATGTCCATTGTTAACCTCCCCTTAGAGGTTAAAGGGGGATGGACCACCAGAAGAGACTGCAATGAAACCACCCCCCCCAAAATACTCCGCAAAGATAACTATCTGCAAAGATGCACATGTTTGCAAGCATTTGCCTGGGAAAGGAAATAAAAGTGTATTTGGGAACTGCCCGTGCAGCCTAAAATCCACCAATCGCATCTCATGCACCTCTTGCTCTGTGGTACAGCGCTGTGTGGTATGGATTTGTGACATAAATTCAAGGGAAGCAACACAACACCAAGGGCTTCGTGGATATGGAGCAGCAATTGCTTTTAAAACAAATACTGGCACGGTGATGACTTGAAAATAAAAGGGTTTCCAGAGCGTGCATGGAAAAAAAGGGCTGATGTCTTTAGCAGAAATCAAATGCTCCAAGGAAGGAGAATCCCAAGGACAAAGGATCTCTCTTCTCCTCTACCCTTCGATTATGATCATTGTGTTACACAGTTCCTCTGGTCAAAACTGAAGAGTGTCCACTCTCTGCTATTTGAAGTAATTTTTCAGACATTTTAGATAAACTCGTAGAGAACATTACAGTCATTGGCATTCAGCACTTGGCAGGTTTACAATTAAGGGCCAAAGAGCAATTATTCTATGTGTCTGAAACAGAGAAATCTCTATTTTGATCTTTTCTTCTTCACCCTGGGACAGAAGCAATCAAAGTCTATTAAGTTGCCTCCGGGATTGTAATAGCCGCGATTCATTTTTATAAAGCTTCTGTGTGCCTTTGAAATGTTTTAAGTTCCATTAAATAATAGTTCCACTACTATCCTGGCGTTCAGACTAGGATACAAAGAGCACACAAAATCTAGCTGCGGCTGTTTATCAAATGCCCGGAATATATGGAAGGAATGGGATTTTGGTTGCATTCAGATTTAATTGCCGTGTTCTGAAAACCAGGCTGCAATAAGGACAAAGGTTAACATGTGGCTCTTTCAAGTAAAGTTTCAAAACTGAGGGCCAGGCTGGACATTGTGCTGAACCGCAACTGAGCCAAAATTTATCAGAATAGTATTTGCAAACATTTTCTCTGAATGTTGTCCATCTTCCCACCCAGTCCTCCAAGGATCCAGAATGACGGTTGGCTTGGGACACTGTGGAAGGTACCAAATGATAGTCAGGCTGCCAGCACAGTTTCCATGGGGAAAACAATTGCTGAAATGATCTTCCAGTTTCTGTGCCCACAAATGGAGTGGGGCGATTTCGAGAGTCTGTTGGCATAGCTCTATGCTGCACCCAGCTGCTGCTGAAAAGAACAGTCCTGCATTGAGCTCCCATCTCTATCTCCATAATCTCAGGCGGTGCTTTCAGCAGTGGTGTAGGAAGGGGGCGGGGGCGCCCCGGGTGCCACTCTGGGAGGGGCGACAAGATGGCCCCTGCCTCCCCCCAGCTGTAGAGCGGCCAAGGGTGCGGCGTCCGTACGGGCTACTGCTCTCGCGCACTGTCTGTACGGGCGTCCGTACGGAATGCTGCTCGCGCGGCAGCCCATACGGACTACGCATGTGTGGCACCCCGTACGGTCACCACACATGTGCAGTCCGTACAGGCTGCCGCTTGCATGGCTCTCGTATGGGCTGCCGCACATGCACACTCCATACAGGATGGCACTCACGCCGCAGCCCGTATGGTCGCCGTGCAAGTGGCAGCCCGTATAGCCGCCACTCACGAGCAGCAGCCCATACGGAGTGTGGCATATGTGGCATTCTGTACGGACTGCGCACGCGCAGGTGCCGCACATGTGCAGTCCGTAAGGGCTGCGCCACCCCAGGTGCTGGAGAGGCTTTGAGTTTACCAGGGTCACTGAGTTGCAACAGTCTGCATTTCCCTGCTTCCCATGAGCCGCGGAGTGGATAAGCTATTGTTATTTGTGGACCTTAAGGTCCTCTGTGGGGCATACCAGGAGAGGCGGTCCCCATGGCGGGAGTTTGGGTGCCACCCAGTCCTGAGTGGAGTGCCATTTCATCTCACTGCAAGAGCTGAGTGAGATAAGGAACTGATCGCTGCCCTACTGCCATGCCAGCCCCACTTGCCTTCTGTCGATAAAGTCGTGGCCTGATTTCACCCAACACTGGCATTCGGTTGGAGTTATTTCCACCGTGCTTTCAAGTTGCAAATATGTGCCTGCCTGGGGCAGTTTCTAGCATCTAAGAGGAGCTTTAATTATATCAGACATAGATGTCTCCAAGCATGTCCACGAGCGGGTAGATTTATGCAGATAAAATGATTGATGCTGTATAGAATTTATCTGAAACATATGATGCAAACAGCTTGGCATGCTATGCAGGGTTTTGTTCCCTGGGTGCTTTTAAAATAGGAATGATGAAAAGCATAATAAACAGAGCACTACAACAGTGGGTGTATCTGTATTACATATGGGACTGACTGGCTGAAAAAGATAGAGACACCCATCAGACTGGCTGCTTATAACACAGTGAAAAATATTTACCTATATACTCGAGTATAAGCCGACCCGAATATAAGCCGAGGCACCCAATTTTACCAGAAAAAACCTGGGAAAGCTTCATAGGAGCCACTGCCTGCCTCACTCGAGTATAAGCCGAGGGCGGCTTTTTCAGCACAAAAAATGTGCTGAAAAACTAGGCTTATACTCGAGTATATAGGGTAACTTGTAGTTAAAGGTAAGGTAAAGGGACCCCTGATCATCAGGTCCAGTCGTGTCCGACTCTGGGGTTGCGTGCTCATCTCGCTCTATAGGCCGAGGGAGCCGGCGTTTGTCCGAAGACAGCCTCTGGGTCATGTGGCCAGCATGACAAAGCTGCTTCTGGCGAACCAGGGCAGCGCACGGAAACGCCGTTTACCTTCCCGCTGGAGCGGTCCCTATATATCTACTTGCACTTTAACGTGCTTTCGAACTGCTAGGTGGGCAGGAGCTAGGACTAAACAACGGGAGCTCACCGCGTTGCAGGGATTCGAACCGCTGACCTTCTGATCAGCAAGCCTGTGGTTTAACCCACAGCGCCACCTGCATATTGCTTAAGCACGGAAGTTTGCAAACCGCACAGAATCCTCATTTTACTTCCAAACTGATAAGCACTCATTTGCCCTAGTTCATTAGCAGATGGAATGATTGCGTAAGCAATCTTACATGCCACATGAATCTATATACATGTTTATGTATCCAGTTGCAGATAGTATACTGTGTGTATGACATCTGTATGGTTACTGCAGTTACACTGATGACTGCAACACAGTTCATGTATCGGGGGAGGTTGTTTGGAGATTCATTCCCCGTGTCTGCAGTCATGGGATTGTTATCTATCACATGACGGTGTGTGTTTTCATTCCACAGAGTGGGAAGTGATGGAAACAGGATGTTTGTGTTACTGTGTTCCGTGAAGTGGGACTATTGTCCTTTGTTCTTTCTCTTTGCTGTCTGATGCTAGAGAGAGAGGGAGCCATGTTGCAGTGCTCTCTCTGTGTAAATAAAGTAGATTAGCCAAAATGCTGAGTTGCTGAGGTCTGTTTCCGCATGCTACGAAGACTCTGCGGATCCCTGAGTGTGCTGATGCTTTTTGGCATTAGTCGCTGCGATTTTCGGGGAGAAGAAAGCTTTTGAAGCTCCGAAACGACCAACCAGGAGGGAGAGATAAAGCAGGATATCAAATCCAAACTCCTCCTCCTCCTCCTCCTCCTCTTCTTCTTCTTCACCTTCTCTCTCTCTCTCTCTCTCTCTCTCTCTCTCTCTCTCTCTCTATCCCCTCCAACTGCCATTGCAGTGTCATTTTGATTTACTTACTTAATATTAGCATTCCTCTGAAGTAGTTATTCATGGCTCTGTTTTTCCAAAGAATAGAATCTGCATACTTAATGAATAGCTATGTGAAGACTCCTATGAACTGTCTTCGAGGCATTTGCTGTCAAAATGTGGTTGAGAATGTTATTCTTTATTTATTGAACTGCCCATTCTATGCCTTGCTGAGGCACAGGTATGTTTCCCTTATATTTGTAATGGTATGTCTGCTAAACAGGAGTCTGCGGAAAGCTGTTACAGTGGTACCTCGACTTACGAGTAACTCGACTTACGTTTTTTTCGAGTTACGAGTGATTTCTGGTAAAACAAAATGGCCACCGCATCTGAATTTTTTCGACTTACGAAAAGACGTCGCGGCCGCTTTTAATAGGATTTTTTCGACTTACGAATTTTTGACCCGAATTTTTCCCCCCATGCATTCCTATGGGGATTCAACTTACGAATTTTTTCGACTTACGAAAATCGCGTCGGAACGCATTATCGTCGTAAGTCGAGGTACCACTGTACTTGCTTTCTAATTTGGACAAATCTGTGATTTGCAAACTTGCTATTTTTTTTTACTTTTGTAGCACAAAAAGCTCATTAATTGTTACAGGGACCAGTTCACTGACAAGCTTTTTCAGAGTTCTATTTTATCCACTATTTGAAACTCATTTTAAAATATTAGACACCGCAAACACACACATTGTGAACGATTTCAAATATATTTCCAGTGTGTGCTGGAAATAGGAATAGAGCAATCTGTCAGTTTCAGTTTCTTTTCATTTCTTATTTCTTTTTCCAGTCTTAACTTCATTTTTTTTGGGGGGGGGGGAAATCTCACTGACAACTTTCAGCATTTTAGTTCGAATTTCTCCTGATATGCACATTTTGGTATACAATCTTACCTAACGTACACATTTCTGCAATCAGTTGTCCCCATCATGATGCTAATAGCTTCATCTTCATCTTCCCCTAATATTTACATTTTTGTACAAATGATTTGGCCGGAGAACTGCACTACAAAATTCGCAAAAGTGCAAATTTCAAAGGATAGCTATATTTTGGTTCTCATGTTGTTTTGGGAAATGCAGATTAGATATGCTTGCAATAAAACACTCACCAATGCAAATTTATCCCCTATGCCTAGTTGTGCAGGGCAGTTGTCCAAGGCAGCAGGGGTAAGTTGTGTCCAAGAGTTGTAAATAAACCAAGTTACTTGGCATTATTAGAAAGAGTACTTACTATACATTTTGAATTTCAGTATCAATCTTCAGATTATTGCCTGAGGTTATAAAAAAAAAATCTTTCTACATAAATCAAGCTAACTTAGAAATGTTGGAACAGCTGTCTGAAGTGTGACAGATAAAGACATAATGTTGGAACATCTGCCACCATGTGTCTAAATGCTGATTTAATTATTTATTAATTACATATGAACAGTGAGTTCTCCCCATCTTGACAGAAATTATTTCTGAGTCTAACAGCTCAGCCCTGAAGAGGGAAGCAGTGGCGCGTGCCATTCCCTTATTTTCGTTTCGGTCTATCACTTGCCTTACCCAACCCAGCAGAGCCCACAAAACAGCCCACAATGTCCATGTAAAATAGCAAAAATGAGCACTAAAACAACCACAAGAGAGCAACTGGAAATGAATTAAAAGCCGCAGTTTATATAGGAGGAGCTGGTACATGTTTGAAATAGTTTGGTCTTCCAACCCCAGAAATCTACAAAATAAGTTTGAGGATGCCCATGGGATGGGAAAAATAAGTTTGAGGATGCCCATAGGCCTTTGGGCAGGATGCAGTTTGACATACCCTATATACTCGAGTATAAGCCTAGTTTTTCAGCACATTTTTTGTGCTGAAAAAGCCGCCCTCGGCTTATACTCGAGTGAGGCAGGCAGTGGCTCCTATGAAGCTTTCCCAGGTTTTTGTGGTAAAATTGGGTGCCTCGGCTTATATTCGGGTCGGCTTATACTCGAGTATATAGGTACTTTCCTTTGTATAAAACAAGCTCACAGGTCTTTGTACGATCAGTGGAAACAGTTGGTCTTGGCAAGTGTTTACCACTCTCAATTCCAACATGATAATTGCTACCTGCCCAGATTTTTACTTGTCTGAATTAATTTTAAGATGTATTTTAATTAACTGATGTCCGTTTTTATGCATATTGTGTTGTTTTTATGATGTTAGCCACTCTGAGCCCGACCTCGGCCGGCATACAAATAAAAAAATCTTCTTCTTCTTCTTCTTCTTCTTGTTGTTAAGAACAGATCCTCCTCTCTGCCCATTGAGATGGAAGTCCATGGGCAAGGAAGGTCTGTTCTCACAAGCTTCCCCCTTGCAGGCTCAGAAACCTCCACCAGTACGCAGGCATCTATAATAGCAAAAAGGAGTCACGCCGGCAGAGTGCTGGTGGTGGATTCCTTGCATACAAAACAGCCCCACTAGCACACTCCCAGAAACCCCCCCTCCATCTGCCCTCATACAACTTCAGCTGGACAGTGCTAAACCAGCAGGCCTTGGTAGGTCCTCCTATTCTTCTGCCACTTTTCCCTACTATTCTCCATCCTTTAATAAGAAAGGAAATTGCGTTCTAAAGAGTAGATAAAATTTTGGCAAAATTCTCATGGGTGGGATCATGCAGGACTTTTGTCGTCACTTTCCTCTGATGGGCATTTGTAGGAATCATAAGCAGAATTAGCGCTGGCATGCCACGTCAATCCTGCCAAGGAAAAATGCTGCGCTGGCATGCCACGGCATTGTAATATCAGACACGAGTCAAAAAGTACACAATAGAACAAAGGAGGGTGGTGGAAAAGTACTGGAAGTCACAAGATGAGCACGGGGAGCATGCAAAATGAGCACGTACGCAATGGCGGAGGCATGGGGGGAGTTTGGGGGTGTCACTTTTTGGAAAACAACTCCTTACATGGTGCTATGTGTCACAGCTGGGGCAGATGTCTCCTTATTTCGTTCCTTGAGTTGTACCTGTGGAGCTAACCATTAACTAAGATGTGAGATTGTCAATAAAAGGGACCCTCGCGTAAGATTCGATGTTGCCTTCCCATACATCCATCCTGTCTCCGTGTCATGTTGTGTTACCCATGCAACAGGTGTTGGCGAGTCTCTCTCCTTCCCTTCTACAAATCTTCCAACCAGTGCCCTGTGCTCTTTCTGCAGCCTTCCCAGGTGACACAATTTCAAGCCCAGGGGAAGACGTCACACTGGGCTTCTTCAGATCAGAAAGTGCAAGCAGCCAGGGAGACTGCAAAGTGCTGGGCAAATTTTTAGTGGAAGGCGAAAAAACCCTCAGCTCTTACTGACAGAAAGTTCTTCCCAATGTTTAGTCATACTCTCCTTTCTTATAGCTTGAATCCATTAGTTTTTTAATTTCCCCAAAAAATTTTAATGGTTTTTCATAGTTTTTATATCACTCACAAATTCTATAATCATAAACACTTAAACACATAAAGCACATACATAACAAAACAAAACAAATAAATACATCTGAACCTAAGTTCTATCCAGTTAAATTCACCTCAGATTGACTTCCTCTGAACCTCTCTATCTAAAGTTCTATACCTTACTTCTTTAGCAGTTGTCCAATTTCTTACTTCTATTTACGTATTTACTCATTATTCTCAATTTTTATCTTGACATCTCCTAATCTTTATTTATAAACTTATTCCACATACTCTCTAAATCTTAATTTCTACATACTTAAACTTATCCTATCTACTAAACATCTGTTTCTAATCTGAGCCTCTTTTGGTCTTCTGAAACATAACTAAATTCAAATATTACAATATTTCTTTAAATAACTTCTAAATTTCTTCCAATCTTCCTCCACCGTCTCCTCCTTCTGGTCGCAGATTCGTTCAGTCAGGTCTGCCAGCTCCATGAAGTCCATCATCTTCATTTGCCATTCTTCTATCGTAGGTATCTCAGTATTCTTCCAGTTTTTGGCAAGTAGAATTCTCGCTGCTGTTGTGGCATACAGGAAAAATCTAACATCTTTTTGAATCCATTAGTTTTGGTCCTATCCCCTAGTGTAGAAATAACGAAGAACGATGGGAGTTGAATACATGTGAGCTCTGCAGGAGCAAGCAAGCTGCAAGCTACCAAGCAAGCTGTCAGCTAGCTTTGCAGAGCCTCTTTTTATTAGCAGAAGTCACCAATTGGAAACAGTAGTGAAACCACCCTGAACTTAACATATTTCCAGCAAGGGCACATTTCTAATGTGAGTGAGACATGTGTCAAAACCAGGTGCTCCCCCCCCCCAAATGTTCCCCTGATACCCGAAAGTCTGCTTCACTTGTCACGCTCCAGCCAAGTGAAACATTAAGCAAATTCAAAGTGTTGGTGCTGACCTTTAAAGCCCTAAACGGCCTCGGTCCAGTACACCTGAAGGAGCGTCTCCACCCCCATCGTTCTGCCCGGACACTGAGGTCCAGTGCCGAGGGCCTTCTGGCTGTTCCCTCGCTGCGAGAGGCCAAGTTACAGGGAACCAGGCAGAGGGCCTTCTCGGTAGTGGCACCCGCCCTGTGGAATGCCCTCCCACCAGATGTCAAAGAGAACAACTACCAGACTTTTAGAAGACATCTGAAGGCAGCCCTGTTTAAGGAAGCTTTTAATGTTTAATAGATTACGGCATTTTAATGTCCTGTTGGAAGCCGCCCAGAGTGGAAACCCAGCCAGATGGGCGGGGTATAAATAATAAATTTATTATTATTATTATTATTATTATTATTATTATTATTATAGCTTCCTCCGAGGGAGGCAAAGGTCAGAGAGTGGGCATGGCGGCTAGACATGCTGTGGCGTGTCTTATGCTGAGGTGGGGGTGTGCCCCCATGCAGTATCCGGCATCCCCACACCCTAGGGCAGGAGAAAACAAGCTTGCTTCATCTTCCATTTGACAGCCCTGTGGATATTTGAAGATGGATATCATTATCTTGTCTCCTTTGCCAAGAGGCCATTTTAGAGGCGGTATTGTGGTGTGTGTGTGTGTGAGTGAGTGAGAGAGAGAGAGAGAGAGAGAGAGCTGCCGAGGAGAAGAAGAAGAAGAGTTTGGATTTGATATCCCTCTTTATCACTACCCGAAGGAGTCTCAAAGCGGCTCACATTCTCCTTTCCCTTCCTCCCCCACAACAAACACTCTGCGAGGTGAGTGGGGCTGAGAGACTTCAGAGAAGTGGGACTAGCCCAAGGTCACCCAGCAGCTGCATGTGGAGGAGCGGAGACGCGAACCCGGTTCACCAGATTATGAGTCAAATAAAATAAAATAAAATTCCAGGGCGTGCACTGATGACAACCTTTCAGCGTATGGCCAGTGACTCCCCTCAACACAACCCCTTTAATGGGGAACCCTGGGATTGCCGCCGCAGGGGGAGCATGTGTCACCTATTCATGCCCCCCCCCCCAATTTTGGGAAGATAGAGTAAAGGATTCCACCCAAGGCCTATAACCACCAAAGTTGTGATGTTTTGCTACGGGGGAAGGTGAAACCTGCCAATGCGGGGGAAATCCCTTCCCGGTCCTTTAACAGCAACCATCGTAATACCGCAGCAGTGTCTTCATACCTTTAAAGAAGACGTTAACCTGCAATAAAAGGCCTAAACGAAGGCTGGTTTATGATGATTGCTGACACTGGATTTTTCACTTGGTTTGTTTTCTTGTATGGAAAATATTATAGAGGCAGAGTGCCATACTTTCCATCCCTTTTCACAAGCAGGTGGACGATGACACTAGGAAGAAGGACAATTTTCATTCAAATATTAAATTCTAGAGTAGCATACAATGCTCTTATTTTCTAAAGGGCATGTCTGTGAAAAAGCAGACGGTAATAAATTGGTTATTTCTCAGACCTGTTTTTAATCTGTCACCTTATATTATAGTCTGTGAAGAGGCCCCTTAGAGAAGTGAACACCTGCAGTTTCTTAAGAGGAGTTAATAATGCTTCCATGGGAAACAGGATGAAAGCAGACATGAGGATGCGGTCCTTGAACTGATTTCACAGTAGAAGAAGCATATTTCTTCCTTGGTCTTCAAGCAATTGACTCTCCCAGGTGCTTTTCTTTGGCAAAGAGAATATACCTTTTAATTTGCTCGTGTGTGTGTGTCTGTATGCATTAATGAGAAAGAGGGAACTGAGGCTTCATCTTGTTTTACAAGAAGGGAAACCTCAGCTTCTGCACTTGACCATTTCCTTTGAATTCCCATCCTTTGCTGACTCACATTTTAATAGAGAATCCAGATAATGTTGTTTCAATCAATATCCTTTATTAGGCATAACAGACCACATGTTATCAAACAGACTCTGTATACAAATTGTGCAAAGTACGAGCTCGACAGAACAAAACTTGTACCAATCAAATCCTTAACTTCAGAATTCCCGACTCGTCCACAAATGTAACTCCGAATTTCTCCCAATGACCCTTTGTTAAAAAACCAATTTGTGTATAATACAACATTACAACACTACCACTTCCCCATCCAATTAAAAACCATTAAATATCTTTGTAATGACCCAGTCTTTCTACATGGACAGAACTCAAAAATTCAGCTACTATAAGAGTAATTTGATCATTACTGTCCGAAAGCAGGTTCTGTACCGTTGGAGGCATAGAAATCAGCCTGTCACGTTGTAAGGTCTTTAATAATTGTCTTCTTGCATAAATGCCAAAATCACAAGAAAAGAAAATATGCTCCAAAGTATCTGGTTCCTGTTTACTACATTTGCAGAGACGCTCAGATCTTGGGAGAGCTAAATATCTTCCTCTCACCATCATAGAGGGGAACATATTGGCTAACATAAACAGCCGAGCACAGTTAATGATTCTTCAAATGTGCCATGTATCCCTTTTGAAAATCTCTACACAAAGGGAGATTTAAATATAGGGGAGAGCAAGTGCTGCACTTTGAAACCTCCAGAGTGGAGAGGTCCTCACCTGTGCTGGATCCTCAGGTGCAGGCATCTGCTGAGTCTGCTCTGGCTCCTGATAATGTTGTTTTCAAATGGTTGCAGTCCAGTGCTTCCTGCATTGGTGTTTTTGTCTTTCACAGTCCTGGAAATATGCAAGATTTCATGAAGCGCCCACCACAGCATAGTCACTCCCCATCACTGGCTCTCCTCTCTTCCAATACAGGCCAGCACAGGGTCAGACTCTGGTAATCTTCGGTAATATGGCGCCCTGAGCAAGGCCAACATTTGGGGCATAGCTGTCAACTTTCGGATTTGAAAATAAGGGATGCCGCAAGGGCGGTGCAATGGCACCAAGTAGCCTCGCCACCCTGCGCTCCAGAGGCTGCATGCGAACGGGAGAGTGAAAGAGTGAGCACATAGACAGCAGGCAGGCTGTCTGTCTGGTTGGGCGTGAGGTTCTGGCTGCACAAGGCATGCAAGCTCCACCCCCAGTCGGTCTCAGACTCCTTATTGGCAGCCGAGCAACGCAGCTGAGGAGCCTCCCTGGCCGGCAGGGAGGGAGAGGAGCTGCTTCCTTTGAAATCTGGGAAATTTAAGGGATATCAACAATCCAGGATAGCAGTGGGAAATGGCATTGGAATAAGGGAGTTTCCTGCAAACAAAGGAGGGTTGACAGCGCCCCCAAATGCATCTTCTCAATTATAGGTAAAGGTAAAGGGACTCCTGACAATTAAGTCCAGTCACGAACAACTCTGGGGTTGCGGCGCTCATCTCGCTTTATTGGCTGAGGGATCCGGCGTCTGGGTCATGTGGCCAGCATGATCTTCACAATAGACCTGTGCGGTGGAACCGCCCACCACTGTAAACCCAGCGCTGGGCCAGTGGAGAATTGGTTGTGTGAAAGCCTGCCCACCCCCCATCCCACCCAGAAACATTGGGGGGGGGTGGAATTGTTCTGTGATTTGATGGTGAAACATATATATGAAGCCAAAGCAAGCTGCACTCAACAGCAAGAAAATCTCAGTGCACTTAACTTGTAACTATTTTTTTAAAAAATGTTCTCTTTATGTATCTATCTGATGCATTTCAGACTCTTTCTCAGGAAGCCCCCAAAATATACAAATCTATTTACTGTCATGTAAAATGCAATCACTCATATTATTATCATTTCCCCAAACATATATCCACTGATAAGGATATATATGTTTTGAGGAATTGCTGTGGCGTTTTAAAATGAAATGTTGGAGTGTTAGAGTTGCATATAGTACTTTTTATAGAATGTGAAGCATTTCACACCAAAATGAATAATATGAATGAATGATTGCATTTTACACTGTTGTAAAAGGGATTTGGATATTTTCATAGCTCCCCGAGGAAGAGCCTGTAGGGGCTTAAATGTATTGGACGTTTAAAAAAAAACCTGAGGATATTGAGAAGCTTATTTGAAACATTCATTTTGGCGGAGGGGTGTGTGTGTGTGTGTGAGAGAGAGAGAGAGAGAGAGAGAAGAACACAACTGATCCCTCTGTTTTTCTGATATTTCTGCTTCTCTGTTGTTATGTACTGAGCTGAATCCTAGAACAATAGGATCCAAAATGCAGCAGTCTGATTGGTCCTAGAACAATAGGATCCAGAATGCAGCAGTCTGATTGGTCCGCAGGAGCCACCCAATGCAGCTCCAGGTGGAAGTGAATCAGTGACCTGATTGGCCTGCAAGAGCAGCCAATCAGGCTCCTGGATGAAGTGAATCCACAACCTGATTGGCCTACAGGAGTAGACCGGAATTAGCCAATCACGTGGGGCCCATTGTGTAAATAATGTATATATAGCAGACGTTTTGGGGAAAGATTCATTCCTTGCTACTATGAGCTGAATAAAGAGCATGAAATTCACACTTGACTCCGAGTATATTTCATCTGTTCTGACGCTTTGTTTCACAAAGTTCAGCTTTATCTTCAAAAGGTTCTGGGGGGCCAAGCTAGATATGACGGCAGCAGTGTGGGTTTTTTCTGGATCTATTCGTGTACAAAGCCTCCTGCTTGTTTTTAACATCAAAAGTGAGATGCAGGCAAGCGATGCTGAGGGATCCTTGCATTTCCCTTAGTATGCCTTCTGAACTTTTATCCAGTGATGGGCATCTAATTCATATAGATTTCATAATGCAAACTGCTTCTGCACCATTTCCTTAATTTCGCTCAGGGTTGCTGTTGGGCCCCAGCCCAGATCAGCCCCAGCAAGCATGGTTAATGGTCAGGGAATCTGATTTAGCTGCTACTGATTCCTTCATTCTGAATCAGTCAAAGCGTGTTACCTCCGCTGAGCAAGTATCGCATAATTTTCTAACCAATCAGATTTATTTACTTTATTTCATAAAATTTATACACCGCTTGATTGTAAGAAAGATAGAAAAACTCAAAGCAGTTGACAAAAAGGTAGAACAATAAAATCAAGGGGGGAATCACAATACGTCCGCCTCCGCTCACGTCCATTTCACCCAACGTCCATGGCAAACCCGGAAGTAACCGGTGGGTTTGCCGCCGTTCGCACATGCGCAGAAGCGGGCAATCGTCGCCTGTGCACAACGGCGCCTCTCCCAGCAACCTGTTTCGACTTCCGGGCGGGCCTCCGGAATGGATTGTGGTCGTGAGTAGAGGTTCCACTGTACTAAAACAGACTAACATTCATGCCAGCATTTCTAAGCATCTGGGTAGGCTTGCCTAAACAAGATTGTTTTTAACAGGTGCTGAAAAGAATACACTGCAAGTGCCTGCTTGATATTGATGGGCAAGGAGCTTCAAAGTGGAGGTACATACTCTTCAAGTGCATAGGAAGTGCCAAGATCGTCAACTTAAGCCACCGCAGCTTCCCACTTTTTCACGCAGAGTCCTGAATTCCCAAGCAGCCTTTCCTTCAGTGTAGCATTTGAGTGTGTTTCATCATCATCAAATAGCCCCATATCGATACAATCAATTAAAATATTGCGACGCTTAGAAGCTAAAAAAGAAATTTAGCCACCAGGGAGGCTGTATTTCTAGTAATATTATTCAGTAAATATAAAACCTGTCTTTCTCTGGGTAGAAAGCTAGATTGACGTAAAAGTGGAGTTATAAGATTTTGCCTAAGTTCTACATAGAGAGGACAAGACAGAAGGATATGTTCGGTAGACTCAACCATGCCCATAGTACAGTGACCGGTTCTCTGAGCATTTGAGTGTGTTTATTGGAAGTTCAGGTCTGTGCACCCCACATTTCTTAGATCCAAGCAGTGTTTAGTTTAGTTTATTTTTAAGATCTTCACTGTGAAGTTCTTACAGTAACTGCAACATTTTAACATTTTTTGGGGGTAGGGGGAGGTGCTGGCACTGCATACCCTTGGGTACCCACCCCCAAAAAAGGACTGAATCGATGCCTCCCCCCTCACTAAATTATGGCGTCGTTTCCTGTTTTTATGAAAACAAGGTCTGGGCCACTTGAATGATCCCAAGAAAGATTTTCAACATTTTCCTGCTCCTCAGTTGGTTGGTTTCCTATAAAGAAAGCGGTGGCTGCATCGCTCTAACTTGCTTCGTTCGGCTGCTATGCCTGGTCTGCATTGCTGCCCCAGCCTCAGAGGAGAAGGCGCAGCTGGAGTGGGGCTCTGATGTAGAATATGTCCCTATTTTCTTCTGAGGAATGTCATAGCTGTCAACTTTCGGATTTGAAAATAAGGGATGCCGCGAGGGCGGTGCAATGGCACCAAGTAGCCTCGCCACCCTGTGTTCCAGAGGCTGCGCGCGAACGGGTGAGCGAAAGAGCGAGCGCGTAGACGGCAGGCTGGCTGGCTGGCTGGTTGGGTGTGGGGGTCTGGCTGCACAAGGCATGCAAGCTCCGCCCCCAGTCGGTCTCAGACTCCTTATTGGCAGCCGAGCAACCCAGCTGAGGAGCCTCCCTGACCGGCAGGGAGGAAGAGGAGCTGCTTCCTTTGAAATCCAGGAAATTTAAGGGATATCAACAATCCGGGATAGCAGCGGGAAACGGCATTGGAATAAGGGAGTTTCCCACAAAAAAAGGGAGGGTTGACAGCTATGGAATGTTGGAGGGTATGTAGCTGTTGCCATGCTAAACCATCAGGTTCTTACAAACGCAGGACAAGAATTATGTGGCACTCGTAGCACTGCCAATTCTGCCGACCGAAGCCATGCAGTCACGTCACAGAGGGCAAATTTAGTCAGCTGAGAGAGAGAACAATGTTCCTTAAATTATTCACATGGCTAGTAAATGCGCTGCCATCCCTAGACCATGCAGTTGATCAAGCAATGGCATTGCTGATAGCAGGTCAATTGAGGAGAACACATCATGGTAAGTGAATAGGCAAATATTTCACAAGGAGTGTTAAAATATATATATTTTAGAAAAACACTACAGGCATTTTTGTTTTACACTGTTCAAGAGATTAACACACACACATTTTAACTCAGCTCTAATCCACATATTCACAACCACAATAGTAAACTAGAGTCGCAATAATTGTAACTAGCAGACAAGTCTTGAACTTCAATCTGCAGCTTCTTAATCTTGGCTGCATGGTTCAGTTATCAAAAGGTTTCCTCCCAGATCCTGTAGATCTTGCTACGGTGTAGCTTTTAGCTATTGCTGAATATATTGCTAAGAAGGAAAACACGTCTCAAGAACTGTTCTGTTTGATGAGACCCAGTTGGATTAAGGGATTCATGACAAATATTAAATGATGCCAGCATGGTTGCTAAGCCACTTTGGTAATAATAAAAAGGCTGTAATAAAGGAACACTGGAAATTATATCTATTATTACTGTTCTGCTAACAATAACAGTAACAGTGGGAACTCTGGATTCGAGAGACCATTGAGAATAAGAAAGCTTTTTGGGGATACAGAGCAATTAATTATTACTATCTTTTAAAAAGCTATGTTAATCCTGATGATCTTGTGAACTCAAGCTTCCCACTGTGAGTACTATTATAACTGCAATAGTATATCATTTTTGTAAAAAAACCCCACAACACTCTTCTTCCACCCAATTAATATTAGCTTCCTTCTTTAAAAAAAATAAAACCACACACAATGCCCACAGCTAAATTCATACATTCAACAAGAAAAGAGATCTAGAAGTTGGTCTTTCTTCTTATGCAAAAGTGATGAAATTTATGCATGAACAAATTGACTTAAGTGAGCAGCTCAGAATTATTCCTTTACAAATAGGACAGAACAGTACTTCATATTGCGGTGTGTGCCTTGGCTGATGATGAAAGTCTCCTAAATGCCACATTAGCAATTCAGAGGCAGCAGTTTAACATGGGCAATAGCAGGTAGTTAAGTGACCTTGATTATGAGCAAGTGACAAACATATGGAGGCCAAACGTGGAGGGTGAAGGGGGAATCAGAGCATGTCCCACTTTAGGTAAACACATCTGTCTGGTTTAACTTCTCCGTAAACTGGAAGTGGGATTCAAAGAGCAGCTTCAACCACACAGGAAGATTTGGCTATGCCTTTTCCTTCGACACACACAGAGGTCATAAGACAAACTGCTTTGAAAGAATATTGTTATGTGGCATGGAGAGATTACGTCTGAGAACCAAACTGGATCTGATGGAGCCATATCTTCCATTTAAACATGGAACTGGCCCAGTCAAGAAGAAAGGAGCTATTATTGGACTGTAGTATTATGTAGCTTTATATATTTTTGTTGTTGTTCAGTCGTTCAGTCGTGTCCGACTCTTCGTGACCCCATGGACCAGAGCACGCCAGACACGCCTATCCTTCACTGCCTCTCGCAGTTTGGCCAAACTCATGTTAGTAGCTTTGAGAACATTGTCCAACCATCTCATCCTCTGTCGTCCCCTTCTCCTTGTGCCCTCCATCTTTCCCAACATCAGGGTCTTTTCTAGGGAGTCTTCTCTTCTCATGAGGTGGCCAAAGTACTGGAGCCTCAACTTCAGGATCTGTCCTTCTAGTGAGCACTCAGGGCTGATTTATTTAAGATTGGATAGGTTTGATCTTCTAAGATATATATATGTTTAATTTTTCAGATTTTGAAATTTACAGTTGCCAAACAACCAAAATAAAAAGAGAATTCCATAGATTCCCTCCTCCCCTTTGTGGGTCCTTATGTTAACCTTTTTCCTCCTGCATCTTCTCTATTAATCCAAATCTATTAAATCTCCATTGCAACCATAGTTCAACGTTAAACTATAAGTATCATTCCAATTCTACTAATAATTTTAATCGTTTACAATGGTTTTTAAGGTAAATTATATATTTCCCCCATTCCTTATTAAAATTTTGGTCTTCCTGACAGAGGCATAGCAAGGTCAGGTGGTACTCTATGCGGAATTTTTTTTATCACCCACCCCCCACATTGACGTCTCGGGGTAGACTTGGGAGTCGCGGGCGGCGAGCCGAATGTCACCCCCCTCAGTGATGACACCCGGGGCGGTCCATCCCCCCGCCCCCTTCCTACACCTCTGCTTCCTGGTTTCTAATTCTTCCAGTCATTTTTGCCATTTTGGCATAATCCACCAGTTTAATCTGCCATTCTTCTCTAGTAGGGACTATGTCTTCTTTCCATCTCTGGGCATAGTATTATGTAGCATTGGCTTCACGGAACTACAGTATTATGGGAGAAGAATGTCCCTCTTTCCATACCTTTTGAAAATGTAGGTGATTTTGAATTGATGCTTGCCAAAAAGACAAAGCAGGTCAGCCGTGCACAGTTTAAGATTCCAGATTTCACAACATGTGTTACTATTTTAAGTACATGAAACTCTGAAGCTACAAAATTATCCCCCCATTGACACATTGAAAGGCTAACATGGAAAGGAAACTTCATTTATTCTTTAATAGATGTCCACGCATTTCTCTGAGTGTTTATGATTGAAACAGCCCAGCTATTGGCACAAAGGAATTAATACAGAATTAGTATTTTGGGAGGAGTGTCCACTGATCTGCAGCTAAATTAATGCAGCAAAGTTAATTTTAAAAGCATTTAATAAGCTGTCAGCAGCACACAAGCGTTCTGCTCATCACTTGAGCACAGCTATTCATTCCTACAGCGGAAAAAACACTCATGTTCAGTCTAGTCTGAGAGATTTTTCACCTTTGCCTTGAGCAATGAAATTAGTTGCCTTCAAGGAGACAGCTTATTTTGTCTCCAGTGTAGTTCCTTAGAAGCAATTTATTTCTGGCCTTTTGTTCCTGATATCCCTCCCCAACCCTCTGCCTCTCCTTTGGGCACTTCCAATGTTCGTGTAATTATATTAGGAGAGATCCTTTGGATATGCTGTACATGTGCATATAAACATTACAATAATTAAACTGTTGTTAGCTCTCAAAGGGCTCAGCACTCTCTCCGTTTGATGGGACGAGACAATCCTATTATGAAAACATGGATATTCTCCTGGTTTCCAGGGTATCCCAGCCAGCAAAGAATGAAGGGCAGACATGGGATTAGGGAGGCGTGAACTGCTGTCAGCCCAGTCTCAAATCACGCCACAAATCTCTGCATAGTATTTGGGAACTGTGGCTAAGGCAAAATATGTTGGGGAGATTGCTTTGTGGTATCCTCTTTGCTGAGTATGGTTCCTACCCCTAAATGGTCTGTGGCTAGGATCTCTGAAAGACCACTTCCTCCAGTAGTAGTAGTAGTAGTAGAAAAAGAGTTTGGATTTGATATCCCACTTTATCACTACCCGAAGGAGTCTCAAAGCGGCTGACATTCTCCTTTCCCTTCCTGCCCCACAACAAACACACTGTGAGGTGAGTGGGGCTGAGAGACTTCAGAGAAGTGGGACTAGCCCAAGGTCACCCAGCAGCTGCATGTGGAGGAGTGGAGACGCAAACCCGGTTCACCAGATTATAAGTCTACCACTCTTAACACTACACCACACTGGCTCTCTCAGTATGGAGCTTCCTGTAGTTTAATTTCCTAGGAGACCATGAGGGTGCCAAGCAAGTCTCCCTGGGAGCCACCACAGAAAAAGGCCCATTCTCCTGTTGCCACCCATTGGACCTCTTAAGGAGGAGACACACACACAAAAGGGCATCAGATGATGATTGCAGGGTGAGGTTTGGTTAATATGGAGAGAGGTGGTCCTTGAGGTCCTGGGACATTTAAGAAGTATTGCGAGGATCAAAAGGCAAAGGGGAAAACCACGTGTGCCACTACTAAGAGCCCATTGTAGGAAATGTGGGATACAAATCTAATAAGATAGGACAGAAGACACAGGACAGAGACTTTTCAGTGGTAGAACTTCAGCTATGGAGCTCCCCAGGGAGGTCAGATTGACTTGATATTTGGTTAGATTTAGATGGACTGTTAAAACTTTTGTTCTTGTTCTTAATCTCTTTATTATATTATTTTAAAGGTTTTAAATCCTAAGTCACCTTAAATGGTAAGTTAAGTAAGTTAAGTAAGTAAGTAAGTAAATGCTGGCCTACATGGACCTCAGTCTAATACACCAAAGCAAACATTTATTTATTTGATTTATTTTCCACTCTTCAACAGATTTGTACAGGAGCTTACTAAAAGTTTACAACTGCAATAAAATACAGAAAAACAAAAAACAATTAAAATATTTTTCAACAACAACAACTTGTTCTTATAGGCATATTTATATAGACTACACTTAAGCACATTTATTCTTGAAGCCAAATATAATAAAAATTGAAAAGGTAGTAAGGGAATGAAGCCATTGTCCTACTTTTTTTTAACTAGATAAATGATAAACATCATTAACACAAAAAATGAAGATACAATAACTGACATTTTCACTAGATCATTTTCGCTGTAGCCCACCAGCTGTAAACGATCATTTCCTCCCATTGAACCCAAGATGTTTGAAACAGCCTTTTCTAGATTAGTTTCCCGCTGCCTCAAATAGTTAACTGGTACAGCAAGAATATTAGGGGTAAGCAACTAACTAACCGGCAGTTCTGGTGCTAAAAGCACACAACCGTTTTTGGCCCCGACTTTAACAAGCTCCGAGTCCCAGGCATTTGTTCTCAGCCCCTTTTCCAAGACATGCCTGTAAGCTTGAGTTAAGCAAAATTTAAGTCTGTTCTGTTCCAGATGGCTAGCCAGATGAATGGATTTTGAAGGGCTTCTTACGGCAGCTAAATGTCCAGTGAGCCAAACGGATCTATTCCAATTTGCTGCAAGGCCTAATCGTGGCTCCGAGGAGGATGTGATTCTCCCTGCAGTATGCATGGCAGTGCCAGGCTATTAAAACATACACCCCAGAAGATTTAATGGCATTGAATTTGTTCAAGAGCTCCCACTTCCTTTAACCTAATTATCTTCTGAATCCATTGGCCGTCTTTCTTTCCCCCCTTTTTCTTTTTTGGGTTTCCAAATGCAAGTTTCATGGCTGGGAAAGAGGTTCCATATAGAAGAGATAAACAGTGTGTTCATGCGGACCTCTCCTGATCCAAGTATTCAGCTTTGAGGGAGACAATAAGCATTTAGGGAATATTTTCCTGCCTGCGTTAAGATAACAAGCAATTGGGGGCAATTGGGTGGTGTTGGGGAACACACGGGGATTTCAATGCACTTATTTCCATTAAGAGTAATGAGATTTGCACAGCTTAAATCTCCCCATGCAATTGTGCCTCGTGGAAGCTCTGGTGGAGCATGTTGTTCAGGGAGAGTTTTGCTTATCTTTCTAGCAGGGACCTTGCCTACAATGGGGAGGCTACAATAGGCTCAGGCGGCTCATGTAAATCCTGTGTTGTCTACTGCTAAAGCCCTTCGCCAGAGTTCTTTTCAATTCATCACTCAGTGCCATGTCCTCCAGTAATAGCAGAGAGGCTCACCACAGACCAGGGATGCCACATTCTGAGGGTACTAATCTCACTTGGAGCCCTAAAGTATGGTCTTTCTGCATTTCCTTCACAAGAATAAACTCTGGGCCAGAGAGGGGGAAACAATTGTACAATCAAAATGTCCTCGCTTCAGCCTCTGGGAGGCATATACAAGGCGATTTTTCATAAATGTAAAATGCTCCAGTGTGCGTCTTGGAATTCCAGCACTAATAATATAGGATATATTACTTGACAGAATTCAGGACAGAAACTTTAAAAAAACACCACAAAAAAACTTATGCATAACTTTGCTGGAAATATTACTATTTGTACAGCGCTTTAATTTGGACGCGGGTGGTGCTGTGGTCTAAACCACTGAGCCTAGGGCTTGCCGATTAGAAGGTCGCCGGTTCGAATCCCTGCGACGGGGTGAGCTCCCATTGTTCGGTCCCAGCTCCTGCCTACCTAGCAGTTTGAAAGCAAGTCAGTGCAAGTAGATAAATAGGTACCGCTCTGGCAGGAAGGTAAACGGCGTTTCCGTGCGCTGCTCTGGTTTGCCAGAAGCGGCTTAGTCATGCTGGCCACATGACCTGGAAGCTGTCTGCGGACAAACACTGGCTCCCTCGGCCTATAGAGTGAGATGAGTGCCGCAACCCCAGAGTCGTCCGCAACTGGACCTAACGGTCAGGGGTACTTATACCCTTTACCTTAATTTGCTCACTGTACAATTCTGGTCGCTGCACCTCAAAAATATTACTGTACAGCTAGAAAAGGTGCAGAAAAGGGTAACTAAAATGATAAGAGGACTGAAGCAACATTCCTTTGTGGAAAGGTTACAATTTGGGGACTTTTTAGTTTAGGGGAGAAAGGAGAAAGGAGGGGACATGATAGAGGTGTATAAGGCAGGATGCCTCTCAATACCAGTTGGTAGGAACCACAGGAGGAGATAATACTCTTGTAGGGTCTTCATTGGCATCTGGTTGGCCACTGTGAGAAATCGAGTTCACCTATGGGGTGAGCACATGATGCGGTAGGGATAGGAAAGCACCTCCCCCTCCTCCCTTTGTACTTAGGGGGAGGAGTGGACATCAGGCCTTGGATGGGAGGGGGCAAGGTGTTGCTGGGGAAAACTGCTTGTAGCAATATTGTGATGGACAGCCCAGGTCCTATTTAAACCCCAGCACGCCAGTGGGACAGCCTCTTGGCTTCGTGCTTCGGATTCCCCGCCCTTCCTCTCCCTTTTTTATTAGGCCTCTACGTTGACCTTGCTTTGCCTGTCATGGGGTCGTCTGCTTCTTGAAGGCAGGGGCCTAGTAGGAATTTTGTCCATCTGGCAGATTGGCTGGAGCCAGTTGGTTTTCGCCTACTACATTGCAACTAGTCACAACTTGTAAGGTTGGCGGTTAGGCATTGGTTCATTGATTCATAGCGAATGGGCGGTCGTCCTACAGCTATGATGGTGTGAGGGGAATTCCGTTAAAGGAATCCAAGGGGCTCCATATGCTTGTCCAAACCCGGTCAGGTTGCAGGGCCACTGCATCAGCCCCTTGGGACCCCTGGGGAGAGGGAGATCTACGCCCCCAGTTTCCTTAACTCTCCCCAGTTGGTCTCCCCCTTTTCGCTGGCCGATGTTCAGCTCTGTCCCGTATGGACAGATAGTCAGAACCAATGCCTACGCAACCACTCACGTGATTTGTATTTTAATAAAAGTTGTGGCCAAAATATGCCAAAAACCCAAACAAAAATTATGTCTGAAGTGTGAATTATTTTGGGGGATGGCTTGGTGTCCTCAACACGCAACAGGATATTGGACTAGATTGGCCTTTGGCCTTTCTTATTTAAGGTTACAAATGGTGCAGAGAAAGGGGACAGCAATAATTTGTTCTCCTTACAATGCCAGCTATCTGGGTGAGATGTGTTGTCTTCATGTCCTGCTTATGGAGATTAAGTTCTATGTAGTTTTAAGGTTCATGAAGATTTCTCCTACAAAAATTAACACACACTAACACACGCAGAGAGAACTGGGACCGGGTGGGATTTTCTCTAATCCCATGCAGAACCAGGACCAGCCAGAATTTTGTTTTGTCCCCTTCCTGAATAGTATTTGAACTGGGATCTTTCTGGTTCAGCTTCCTAAATCACACATTTCACCAGCTCTGTAGTTTCACAAATTACTTTTGATTATGAAAAGAAACAGGAGAGAGCCATTCTGTTAACAAAGAAAAATTTAGCTCATAGCTTCTCCTAGAAAAGTCCCCGCAGGAGAAAAACCCCACAAAAAGCATTCTCTTGAAACACAGAATAATATAAAATAATAATATCCTGTGATTATCCAGCTGTTAGGCAGCTGCCTAAAGAGGAGCTTAAGGAACTGTAAAACTAAATCCAGTATTGCCAATGAATGCCTTCAATTTGTTTTAAAATGGTGTTGGGAACTTTGCTAAAAGCTACCTCTCTGCAATTTCAGGAAAATTGATTTCTTAGCGTAATTACACTGCCCCATTTTCTCGACAAGGGCATGAAAGCCTAATGCAAGAACTTGTGCATGCATCATTCATTCAATTTTAAACATGGTATTAAATGCAATTAAGCATGGAGTCTGCACAAATAAATTAAATGTGAGAATGAATGTGGTTAGGCAATCTATAGGTGCTTGTATCATAGACAGTAAATACAGATATTCAATTTTTAGGGGTTTTGGGTTTTTTAATAGAGAAAATGAATACCATCTTTGTGACTGATGGGGCTCTAATTTGCCCTACAGCAGAAGCAGATGATGACAGATGAGAAGACCTCCCTAGGTCTATGATGTATGAGAGTGCCTTATACAGAGATGGACCATGGAGCTCTTTAAGTCTCCCAAATCTGGAAGTGGCAGTGTCTGTCCAAGGTCTCACATGGAGTTTTGGCCCAAGCCATACTACATCTATCCCATGGGAGTTGTGTCCCAGCCCTCCTATCCGTGGAGTGACAATGAAATGTGAGTATAGCTTTAGGAAGTGGTGTGATTTAAGCATGAATCATTTCTCGCCCCAGTAGTGTGATTCAGTAAGCATGAATAATCTTACGTAGAGTTGTCAGAGCATCTATATTTTGTCACAATGCCTCCATCTTGCTTGTCTATAGCTGTCACTCTGGCAAAGACTAATAGCTCAGTTGTACCTGCTTGCCAGGAGCAGTACCAATCCTACTGAATCAGAATATCCTATCTGCTGAACGAGAACAAAGGTTTACCTAGTCCAGCCTTCTGTTTCCAATGGTGGCCAAGCAGATGCCTATGGGGAATTAGCTCTGGGTTTCACATAGAGCTATTTTTAAAAGAGAGATCAGTTGTTCTTTGGCCAAGTACTGGAGGAATTTCAAAGGAATCATAGAATTGTAGAATTGTAGAGTTGGAAGGACCCTGAGGATTATCCAGTCCAACACTCAGCAAAGCAGGAATCCTGTCCATAGCCATCCATCAATGGGCTTGAACCACCAACCTTCTGGCCCATTGTGGCACAGGAGTCCTAGACAAAGGGATTTTGAAAGCGAGGGATGGAGAGAGGGTGGCAGCTTTTTAATATTTTTTCTTTTAATCAACATGGAAAGGTATGGTTTTGTTTTTTTAAGTTAAAGGAAAGGGCTTCCATTACAAGCAAAACCAGTGCTCACACCTGTCTCAGGTTTTCAGAAACTGGCTTTCCTGGCTCAAGGGAAGATGTCATGCCGTCAGTCCTTCCATGGGGCTTTTCTAGATCAGAGAGTCCAGGCAGACTGCAGGGGTGGCTGCAGAGCACTGGAGAAATGGAAAGACTAGTTCTTCACCCACGGCCACCACCCAACGATAAAGTACATTCCACCCACCAAAATCATAAACAAACTATAAATTTCTCATTTGTAGGTGAATAAAACTTTCGAGAAATTGGATGACAGTTTTTGGGGAGAGAGCACTACTCAAGACACACTGGGTAAAGAGAAAATAATCAAGCTGCTGTGTTTTCTTATTTTCTATCTAATATACAAAATACACGCAGAACAGAAACTTGATGGGTAAGGCGGGATATCAGTTTGTTAATGCCAGAACAAAGAGAGGAGCTATTAGCAGGCATTTACATCCATTTGGAATGAGGTTGATCTTCCCTTGATACTGCTGGAAGAGAGGTGGTGCCACTAATGCTTGAAGTCATCTTATCTGCCGTCGATAAGCTTATAAGAAGGATTATAGTCAGATATCCACAGCTAGGGTGCAATCACTGATAACTTTCTACATATTTTTTTTGCTGTTCTTTGCTGTTCTCCAGATATGTAGTGCATAGTGGCTGTTGTTAAGGCATAAGAAGGAATATATGGGAAGAGACATTCTTTTACTTAAGCAAAACTCAGACCATGTAATGCTTTAAAGCTCAAACTAGCCCAGTGTCCAACCAAACCAACTGGTAACAAATGTCTTCTACAACCCACAGCTTACTCTAGTTAAAATTGTGGCCTCTGGATTCTGGATCAGCTGAAGTTCCTGGAACAGGTTCCTCACATACCACAATGCAGCAGTCTAAACTTCAGGTTCCCAAGGTATGGGATATGGAGAGAAAGGTCTTAATCATACAGCCCATGAAATTCTGCAGGTGTTTTTCGTCTGAGGAGGAGCTTCCAACTTTACCTTGAAACTTTTGCTGAGAGTGAAATTCCGTGTCAATTTAAATGACTCCTTCAACAAGAGCAGAGTGCCGTTGTTCTGTTGAGTTATCCTCATTGTTTTAAGTAGTTTCGTTTTCATCCCAAACATTTCCTGGATGATTTCACTGGGCTTTGTAATGATCATTAGTGAAAGATCCTAGAAAAGTGAGTAAGAGGCTACACCAGGGATAGTCAACCTTTTTATACCTACCACCCACTAATGCATCTTTCTTGATGGTAAAATTTCATTACCAGTGCTCGATGGAAGGAGGATTCAGCTTGTGTCATAGAACCCCCTACCACCCACCTAGAATCCTGAAACGCCCACTAGGGGGCGGTAGGGACCAGGTTGACAACCCCTGGGCTACACGATAGAAGTTCAGGAAATCATGCATGGCATGGAGAAAGTTGATGGAAAAAGGTGTTTCTCCATCTCTCATAACACTGGAACTCATGGACATTCAATGAAGCTGAATGTGGGAATATTCAGGGCAGATAAAAGAAAGGACTTCATGCAGTGCATAGTCAAACTATGGAACTAACCTGTCACGGCCTCCCCCTCATCGGTCGTTCAATAAGGAGGTCGAGTCATTTGCCTTTCAGTAGCTTTTATCAGTGTTCATTATTTACAGTGAAGAGCTAAATCATATCATGTCTACTCAGTCACTAGCAGAATCTGGAAGTGGCGCACAATGATTTTGGCGCCAGCAAAGTAACTTGGGGAAGCGGAAACGCCTTTTCCTCCTACGTGATCTCTGCACCGGACCTGCTTGCTGGGAGCTGCCAGGTCTCTCGCTGCATCCCTCGAGACCTGGCACCCCCTTCCCTTCCGAGGAACAGCTGCCTCCACTCCCCGACGAGTCGGTCGTCAGAAGAGGTGGCTGTTCCCTATAAGCACTTAGGGCTGGACTGGAAGGGGGAGGCAGATCCCTGACATAACCCTCCCAGGTGGAAGTGGTGGCTTTAAAAAAGGATTGGACAAATTTATGGAGGAGAGGGCTACTAGCTATGCTCTACCCTCCCAAGTTGGAGGCAGCAATGCTTTTGCACATCAGCTGCTAGAAGCCATAGGAGCAGAGAGTATGGCTCTTGTGCTCATCTTCTTCATCCTGATTCCCCACAGGCATCTGGTTGGAGAGAACAGGATGCTGGACTTAGGTGGGCCATTTGCCCAATTCCGCAGGCTATTCTTTTGTCCTATGTTCTTATCCTTCGGGGGACAGGATCCTTAGTGTAGAAATGTTACAGATAGGGGTGGAGGAAGGGGTGTGTGGTGGGTGTGGACCGCACTGGGTGTCACCACTGGGGGGGGTGACAAAATGCCGGGTGGAATTCACTGCGGGGCCTGCAGCGTGCCTGAGCCACTGCGTCTCTCGTAGCCAAACGGTCGGCCTGCTGCCTCCTCCCCAGCTGTAGGGCGCCTGAGTGGAAGGAGGCAGGCAGACTCTGGAGGCCCCGCGGCGCCCCTATGGGTGGCTCACCCCACCCCTGGCGCGCCGCCCCAGATGCCAGAGCGGCTTCCTCCGCCTCTGGTTACAGAACCTTCAAATAAGCAGAAATGTTTAACAATGAAATGTTAATATTAATGCTGGAAACAATAGCAAAGCAATTGTGTAAAGAAAGCAATATTTGCCTAATCACAGAAAAAAAATCTTTCCATGAAGTCCAAGTTTTTGATTATATATCTAGAGAATATTAATGCCACACATAGGAAAGATAATAGACGTTCCTGATACATTTATTTCCTTACATCCGTGTGTCAGATGGGGGAGATGTCTAATTTGGTGTCCTGGGAATGCTCTAGCCAAGAGCTTCTTCACCCATAAATCACTCTGTTACATTAAGGATTTATAACAGGTGCTTGTGAGATGAATTTAGAATCTATTCCCCCAAGAATAGCACTAGGACCAAGAGCGATTGCAGTATCTGAAATTGTTAGCTGCTAGCTTGGATCACTGCCAAGCCAATTTGTCATCCTTCCAGTTCAGAACACTGATCTTCTCCCCCACCAGGTTATAATAGGACTAGAAACCTTCAGTCATTAAAACGAACAGGAAATGTTCATTGTTTGTTAGTGACATTTTTAAGCTCCTAAAGCATTTTTCGGGATCCTAATAAAGATGTGCAACATAATCTTATGCATGTTTACTCAGTAGTCAGTTCCACTGTGTTCAGTGGGGTTTAATATGCATTTTCTGTTTAGGGTGGCCAGGTCTGCTTCCAAAAAATAGTGGACAAGCGGGGGGGGGGGTTAAATTAAATTAAATTATATATTTTCTTACAAACATTTTAACACGTATTAAAATAATCACTTCAAAACTTTACTTAAAATTGAAAACATCAAATATATTATAATAATATGTAAAATATTAAATTACCGTATTTTTCGCTCCATAAGACACACCTTTTTCCTCCTAAAAAGTAAGGGGAAATGTCTGTGCGTCTTATGAAGCGAATGTGTGGTCCCTGGAGCTGAACTGCCCAGGGACAAAAGCAGATCGTGCTTTAAAAAAAAAAGAGAGAGAGAGAGAAGGGGGTGTTGAAAGGAAGCCTGCTGATCAGCTGCTCAGCAAACGATCGGGGGGAGAGATAAGGGAGAGAGAGTCCAGCCCCACCCGCTTGCAGAGGGAGGCTGTTTCCCCAGCGACATGTGACTGGCTGATTAGATTATCTGTCTGGAAACTGTAGAAATGGCTTCCTGAAGCTGCAGAACTGTGAGTTAAACCCCATAAAACAGGGTTTTTTCCCTTTGTAAAGTAAGCTCAACAACTTTGAGCTGATCCTCAAAAAATGGGGCTTTTCTCCTTTGCAAAAGAAGCTGCAGAAATTTGAGCTGATCCTCAAAAAATGGGGCTTTTCTCCTTTGCAAAAGAAGCTGCAGAAATTTGAGCTGATCCTAAAAATATTGGGGCTTTTCCCCTCTAAAAACTAGGTGCGTCCAATGGTCAGGTGCGCCTTATAGAGCGAAAAATACAGTACATTTTACTTTGCTGTCGTGTGTATTTTTTATTTGACTGCGCAGCTTTGATCAATTCTACCCAAGTCCCCAACAGGGGTTCCTTCTTACCGTTCCTGTATTAGGGAGGCGATCCTTGGGGCAAGGATCTCGCTCCCTCAGGTCGTCGGGCAAGTCTCCTCCAAGCCCGCCTTCCCCCCCCGCCCCCCTCGCCTCTACCGGTAGCTGGTTTGCTGCTGCTCCTGCGCGTCAGGAACAGGAAGAGGCGTCTTTTTCTTTCGCGCCTCTCCCTTTTGTTCTCCCCGCGAGTCAGGAACAGGCGGGGCAGAACTCCGGCAAGAGGCGCCCTCCCCCCCCCCCATTTTTTAAATGTCTTGTGAAACAATTGAGTATGATTAATAATTTTTTCGGAGAATCGAGTTCAATGGATATTCGATCTTTGTCTCATTCTTACTTATGAAAAAAAAGACAAAACGCGATTCTCCTATCCTTATTCTCTTAGACCGTACAGCTTTAGATTACGTACCATTTCATCATAAAGCTTTTGAATTAAAAAAATGTCCACTATTTTGTGAAAAAAAAATAGTGAACATAATGTGAAAAAAACGGACTGTCCGCTCAAATAGTGGACACCTGGCAACCCTATTTCTGTTTTGTCAGGGTTTGGGGCCCTCTATGAAAGAGACAGGCTGAGTCAGGCAGATGCAAACTGAAGTAAGTCAGGCTCAGTCAGGCTGAGATAAGTCCAGGGGTGTCAGGTGAAGTCAAGGCAAGCCAGTTCATGATTGGTTTAGTCCAATCATAGGCAAACTCAGACCTCCCGATGTTTTGGGAATACAACTCCCATGATCCTTAGCTAACAGGACCAGTGGTCAGGGATGATGGGAATTGTAGTCCCAAAACATCGGGAGGGCCAAGTTTGCTTCTGCCTGGTTTAGTCACAGCACATTCCAACTATTGGCAACAAGCCCCATGCATAAGCCCGAGTCCCTTCCAACTCTACAATTCTACAATTCTCTGTTTCTTCAAGCTGAACTACAGAAATACATTGTCTCAAGAAAGGCTTGGAATTAGCTGAAGCCTTAGAAAGCTGGCAAGGCTTCGCTTTCTACTGGCTCCATCCCTCTGGGAGAGCTTCCTCCAATATTTTAAAAAGCATGTGACTGATTCTACAGCTGAATTCTCTTGTGTGTCAGTGGAGCAGAAGAAACTACAGGGAAGTACCTGAGGATGATGGGAGAGCCACAGTCTCAGGCTCTGAGGGTGGAGGGTGGGGCAAGGCAGGTGGAACAAACACTTGCCTAATGGCCAGCAGGTGGCACTGTGGTCTATCCTCCACCAGGGCCAGGGCCTTTTCAGTGATGGCTCCAACCTGTTGGACTGCTCTGTCCCACAAAACTAGTGCCCTGCAGGACCTGATCTCCTTCTGTCCTTCAAAACCTGATTCGTCATTCCTTTTTTCCCCTTCCCTTTTTCTTTGAAGTAACCTTTTCTGAGACCCTATATTTAAACCCTTCCCTGGTCTCCTTACTGGCCCTAGCAGGAATAACTTGGCCAGTTAGCCCTGGTGATGTTCATTTATGTTGTATTTGATGCTGTTTTTAACTTTTTTTTCTTTTCTTTTTAAGTCGTTTTTAATCAATGTTTTATATTTGTTGTTAGCCGCCCTGAGTCCGGTTTTTAAATCGGGAAGGGCGGGGTATAAATAAAAAAATATCATTTTATTATTAAACCACTGAGCCTCTTGGGCTTTCCGATCAGAAGGTCGGCGGTTCGAATCCCCGTGACGGGGTGAGCTCTCGTTGCTCGGTCCCAGCTCCTGCCCATCTAGCAGTTCAAAAGCACGTCAAAGTGCAAGTAGATAAATAGGTACCGCTCCGGCGAAAAAGTAAACGGTGTTTCCGTGCGCTGCTCTGGTTCACCAGAAGCGGCTTAGTCATGCTGGCCACATGACCCAGAAAAACTGTCTGCGGACAAATGCCGGCTCCCTCGGCCTGTAAAGCAAGATGAGCGCTGCAACCTCAGAGTCATCTATTACTGGACTTAACTGTCGGGGTTCCTTTACCTTATCGCCCAACACACTCTGGACAAGGGAAAATCAATTAATCCAGCCATGGAGGTGAGCCTAATGGGAGGGAAACTGTTAAAAAAGGACAACTAAGTATGAAAAGGGGGTGAGGGAAAAACTGCCCCCCCTTCTGTCCTGGCTGGTGCGAGCCCAGCAGAGATGGGGAAGTAGTGGCTTCTCTACCATGGACTCTTCTTTCTTCCCCCACCCCCAATAGGATTACTCTGCTTAAAACTAATGGTGAGCGGAGGGATATCAGGCATCCCCCAACTGCGGCCCTCCAGATGTTTTGGCCTACAACTCCCATGATCCCTAGCTAACAGGACCAGTGGTCAGGGATGGTGGGAATTGTAGTCCAAAACATATGGAGGGCCAAAGTTTGGGGATGCCTGGACTAAATGATACAATTGATGAATTTCTTTGCTTGTGCATAAGTGCTCAGCCAGGCAGAAAAGGAGGAAGGATGATTGGCCATTCCAGAAGCTTCTATTGAACTACCAGTGTGGTTCTCCAGTGCTTTAAAGGATACCAAAGATAATATGTGGGGACTGGCAAGATGAATACTAACAACATTTATTTGACACCCAGGTATCTGTTCTTGTGTGGTGTCCATTTTAATCAACATATTGTAGAACAACTGAAATGCACTTAATCTTAGCTGGATTGCTTTTATTTATTTTTTAACTCTTTCTGTATTATTTATCTGACATTTGGGATACTTGATTTACTAAAAATGTGCACATTGATTTTACACTAATTTTCTATGGCTTCAGACAATTGCAGGTAGGTGGGTTGAAGCCAAATCTTGTTTTGCTTCTCTTTCTTGCCACTAAATCTCCTGTAGATTGTCCTGAATTAAGCCAGGATATTGTCATTTGCCCTTTAATCCTCTTTTGCATAATTCCTTCTTAAATTAAGAACACCAAAAATTAATTAGTTAAAGGGAAAAGGAGAGCGACTTTGGGTTATAGAAAGAAGAGTAGATTTATCTATTTTGCCCTTGGAGACTTTTTTTTTTAAAAAAATCCACATGTAAGAAAGAAAATTAGATACGATTTGATGTTCAGGATTTGAGATGGAATAAATCCAAAGGTTGTAGCAAGTCCCATTTACTATGTCAGTGGCCTTTCCAGGTCAAGGATGCAATGCATTAACAAGGTTGTGTGTGAGGAAAACCATCTGTCAAGCTTCTTAGCTCATGAATGAATAAATCAGCCTTCTGATGTAAATATTTCATTTTTAATAAGTAATAAATTCAGAGTGCAGAAAGAGAGAGAGAGAGACATTAAATGGAGGGCAAAACAAAGGCTTTCTTCAAATGATGGGATTTAAAAAAGACAAGGGCATTTCCTGAGTAAGTGTATGCATTTGAAGTCTGAGTAATGCTCATCTTTTGCCCAATGAATGGTCTAGATTCTAGAAGCACGTATATGAAGCTGCCTTACACCAAAGCAGATCATTAGCCCATCTAGAACTGACTGGCAGTGGCTCTTCAAGATGGAGTTGCAGCTGAGACATGCCCAAGAACCAATCAATCACTTTATTTCAGCTTTAAGCTCATAAGAACAACAGAACTAGAACAAATACACAGTACAATTTGATTTAAAAATTAGAACCAGTAAAACTTAAAAGAGTACAAATCAGAAATAGATACTATAAGGAATTTTCAGCTTCCAAACAGCAGTCCGTTACGACGTTTATATGTCAAAACGGAAGTTAAAAATTTCGCCATTTGTAAAGTTACATGCTGATCTGTATCTTGCAATAAAAGGGCCAGGCGGAAATCTGCCGGGTGCCCAGGCAACTTGTGGATTAATGGTAAGTTCTTCCGGACAACACAATATAAAGGACATATAAATACTATATGGTGAAGTGTTTCGATCGATCTATTATCACAGGAACATAAAACCGAGACTTTGGCCCCTAGAAAATCTATGAAAAGGGGAATTCGAAGGGAAGCCCAAGAACATTTGTGATGTGATTCGGGGATCGTCAATATTTCCTAAAGACAGCTGGTTCCCTAGAAGAGAGCAAATCCTTTTACACTGGTGGCTGTATGCAGTTGTAACAAAGAGTATAGTCAGATATACGCTCAATGGGTTGAGCATCCGACTAAGACAGTGATGGCTAACCTTGACACTCCAGATGTTTTGGGACTACAACTCCCATCATCCTTGACCACTGATCCTGTTAGCTAGGGATGATGGGAGTTGTAGTTCCAAAACATCTGGGGTGTCAAGGTTAGCCATCACTGGACTAAGATCTACTCATCGTTTGAGGAGAAACCAAAGAAGGTTTCAGAAGTCTCACTGGCCTTCCCTTTGCCCATTATGTAATTCTCTTCCTACCCAAGACTACATTGCTTGGCGTTCTACTTTTTCTCCCTCAGTATTCGCACACCATCTCTCCCAGATGCATAATTAAAAGTCCCTGTGAGAGATACGTCTCAAATATGCTCACTTTACTAAAATACACCACACACTTCCTCAGTTGTCAAGACGATTACTTACACTAACCAGATGGAGAAGGATAAGCCTTGCTAAATCTTAGTGAAAAGCTACAATATAGCAGCCTCCTCATCCAGGTTTCACTTAAATCTCCAACTTCCCTTAGATTGGGGGCCTTTCTCCCATCTCTCTTTTTTAAAAATCGGGGTGGCACACGCTCTAATTGAATCCACAAAGTGACTCTGGCAAAGAAGTGGCTGCCTTTTGGTGCCATCCCTTTTGTGGCAGTGGCACCCTCTCCGGCACCCGGGGCGGGATGCAGAGGGGCAGGACGAACCTCCCATCAGCGCGTGCGCGATGTCTGTACGGACTGCGCACGTGCGGCATCCTGTATGGTCACCGTGTGAGAGTCAGCCCATATGCACGCGCGCATGGATGGCGCACACACACAGCAGCCCGTATGATCGCTGTGTGAGAGGCAGCTCGTATGGACACCCATACAGACAGCGCGCAAGAGCGGCAGCCCATATAGACGCCACGTGAGCGGCGCCCATACTAACTGCGCGTGTGCCCTCGGCCACTCTACAGCTGGGGGAGCAGCGGGCCATTTTGTCATACCCCCCCCAGAGTGGTGCCCAGGGTGACCCGCCCCCTCCCCCCCCTTCGTACACCCCTGCTTCGTGGCTAAAGTATGTATGTAACCTGAGGTGCCACTGTATATGCCATTTAATCTGCAAATGCAGGAGCTGAACTCAGGGACATCTTAAGTTCTCTTTTAACATCAGACCTGTTTTCAATCTTAACATCACCCAGCAATGCATGCTGGTATAATATGCCAATAGTAATAATAATAATAGTAATAATAATAATAATAATAAATATAGTTATACCCCGCCCATCTGGCTGGGTTTCCCCAGCCACTCTGGGCAGCTCCCAACAGAATATTAAAATGAAACAAAACATCAAATATTAAAAACTTCCCTAAACAGAGCTGCCTTTAGATGTCTTCTAAAAGTCAGATAGTTGTTTATTTCCTTGACATCTGATGGGAGGGCGTTCCACAGGGTGGGCACCACTACCGATAAGGCCCTCTGCCTGGTTCCTTGTAACCTCACTTCTTGCAGGGAGGGAACCACCAGAAGGCCCTTGGAGCTGGACCTCAGGGTCCGGGCTGTCCATATTTAATTCACCTAAGGAGGCAAGCTAATGCTGAGTTCCTATTGCTCTCGTCTAAGCAGGAGGCTACCAGTGTCGTGCATGACTATAACCGAATCCCACATGCGTTCCTTTACTCCATTTATTGTTTATTTCCATCGCTCATACACCCATGGCTTTTCTGTCCATCTGAATCTAGCCTACTTGGTCAAAGTCACCACTCTTTCCTTCCTTCTGTGTTCAGTTCATTAAGATATGGTCCCAATGTTACAGATCAGATCATATATACACAGAGAGAGCAGGGGATGAGACTCCGTTGATACTCTTTCTCCGGCCCCCATTAATGCTTTATAACAATGGAACTCTCAATTCCATCAAGCCTTGCCCTCTTTCCCTAATGAGCAGTGTTATTTATGAATGCCTTATGATGGAAATGGCCTCTCTTGCTCACTAAGCAGTCATTTTTCTCAGAGAACGTTATTACACTATTAAGTCAATCATTCATGAAAGCAAGGCCTTCTATTCCTGTTGGGGAAAATGAAGCTTGCTTGGGGAGCATTTAAGCCATCACAGGCAAACTAAGGGAAAAAAGGGATCAGTTATTTGCCGTTTCCTTGACGCCAGATAAGAGACAACTTCACAAGGGAGGCCATTCCCCTTATTGGAAAAGGCAAATATACTGTTATAATCACCACAGTACAGCAAGACAGCAACTGTTGCGTGCTTATTAATAGATAACATCAGTAACAGTCCCTCCAATGAATAGTAGTTAATATGCTCATGAACACTCCTGTACATTACAGCTTCTATTACTTCTCCATGTTCTTGGCTTGCAGCTATATAATTAATTTGGTAATGTGACAGGTGGTTTTAATTTTCTAGACCACTGAGGGAGAGACATGAGCTTACAATTAGGGAATGCAAAATATTGCTGGGATGTTTGTATTAAAGCAATCATTTTGTTGTCTAGCTTTCTTGGACCCGAGGAAGATTCTAATTTTGATTTGGGTTGGTACCAATATACATTTCAAAATACGCATATTTTATTTAATTGGCCTGTGTGCCTATGACCAGCAATTAATTTTTAAGAGGGGGCAGATTTTATTGTGGACAAGGGTTAAGGGGATAATCACCCACCAACTCTCACCCCTTGCAAAGCCCTATCTACAATAAACAGTGTCATGCCATTTCAAACAGTCACCATTTCCTGCAAAGAACCTGGGAAATCAAATTTTTAAGGGTGCTAAGAATTGAGAGTTTTTAAGGGTGCTAAGAACTGAGAGCCCCAAGAACTGCAAGAAGATCAAACCTATCCATTCTGAAGGAAATCAGCCATGAGTGCTCACTGGAAGGACAGATCCTGAAGCTGAGGCTCCAATACTTTGGCCACCTCATGAGAAGAGAAGACTTCCTGGAAAATACCCTGATGTTGGGAAAGATGGAGGGCACAAGGAAAAGGGGACGACAGAGGACGAGATGGTTGGACAGTGTTCTCGAAGCTATCAACATGAGTCTGACCAAACTGCGGGAGGCAGTGGAAGGCAGGAGTGCCTGGCGTGCTCTGGTTCATGAAGTCACGAAGAGGTGGACACGACTAAACGACTAAACAACAACAAAAGAATTGCTAGGAGTACTCCTATTATAGAGTTACAATTCTCAGGGTTCCCTGGGAAGAGCGCTTGATTGTTGAACCATGGTAGGAACTGTAGCTCTTTGGGGGGGGGGGAATAGGGTCTCCTAGCAATTCTCAGCACCCTTAAGAAACAACAGGTTCCAGGATTCTGTGTGTTAAAAGTGGGATAATACTGCTTCATATGGAAGTGCAGATGGGGCCTCAGTTGAGACACATGTAAACAACAGCAGAGGTCTTCTCCCAAGCAGCCACTCAGTCCCCTGTATGAACCAAAAGAAGCAAACATCTTGAGGTACTTCCATACCTCCCAACACGCCGTGACCCAAATCTGGGATGCCATCTTCTGGGTCCAAATCTGGGGCAGTTGACAGGTATGTACTTCCTGTGGATATGGCCCTGCCCAGGTCTTTATTGCATGCTCTCTGAACTATTCGATAATATTTCGTGAAATGGCTTCAGCTTTTATCATCCATTAATTTTAGTTGCAACTCTGGATCCAGTTTTAATATTGTTTAAAATTATTTTATTATTGCTAAAAGACATGACGGACTTAGTCCCTTCTCCTACCACATCTCCTCTCTTATCTCATTGCATCCTTCATCCACTAATATGAACCAACAATGGATTTGTATTCAAAATTCTGTTAGCCAAAAGTTCTCAGGAAAGAATTGTCTGACAAAAAAGAAGTTGGAGAATTTCCCTCCCTCCACAAGAATATTCAGCAAATATTTCATCAATTTCACCATCTGTATATAGGATGGATAATTTTGGGAGGCCATTTTCACTCAGGTTTTTGAGAGGCCATATGTTTTGTGTTTGTGTCTATGTGTGTGTGTCTTTTTTTTCTTCTTCCTTTCCTCTATGGAACCTTTCTTTTGTTTTCATCACAGGTATTGCTTTACCCTATACCCGTCTGGAATGAATCCTTATTTGAGAGAAAATGGATATGGGCTCCTCACTCCATCACACAAGGAATAACCCCTCTAACAGTCCCCTGGGTTGGTCAGCTAGACAGAAGGTATATTTAGAGTGAAATGTGAGAGAAAGAGACATGAGAGGGAGAAAGACAAGGGGAAAGAGATAGCAACAAACTTTATTTGCGTAGCCTACAGGCCATTGCATCAAAAGACACATATTACAGATGCTGGTAAAAAGCCCTATATAAACCAATAAAATGAGCTGAATCAGGATTCAGCACAACACAATTAAAACAAAACAGATGAGATCTTAATTATGAATTCAAGCAGAGGGCACTATTGTCATTCAGCTGGTGGCCCTCAGTCTCATGGCCGTCTCAATAAATCTGGCTACCAGAAAACTAAGGTTATGGTGTTCACTAGGAGACACAGATCACACAGATGGGTAATGGATGGTCAGATAATAGAGCAGGTCAGGGCCTTCAAATACCTGGGAATTGTCTTCCAGTCAACAGTCAACAGGGTCGTGGGTGGCACATCAAAAATATGCCAGTGAAAAAGCATCCCAAAGCGCTAAGATTCTGTCACGCTTCTTCTATACGATGGGAGGCAGGTACATTCCAGCAGCCTTAGAGGTATTCCAAGCAAAACCTCTGGCGCAATTACTTTACGGGGCTCCAATTTGGATGGGGAATCAGTATACTATTCTTGAAACGGTCCAATCAAAATTCTTAAGACAGATTTTTGCTGTTCCATCATGTGCACCAAATGCGGCTCTACGCCTTGAGGCCAGCCTCCTATCTGTCGAAACACGGACTTGACAAGGGGAAATAAATAATTTCACCCACGGTCAGTGATTGGATAACTAGGGTACATTTTTTTGTGCTGGAATATTCTAACAGAATTATGGGCTGTAGTCCTCTAGACCGAGAAAAAAGGCTAATTCTTCTCCCCACAACTCATTACACTAACAAACTTTCAGATGTACAAAAAGACACTTCCACAGTGACATTTGCATGCCAAAAAATCAGCAAAGCTGAAATTATTCAGTTCAGCTTCATATCCTCCTTCATGTGGATGTTAATAGATACATTATCTTAATGGCTCTTTTAATCAGCATAACCTGAAATTCCAATTTTGTCTGATGACATTGAATTCATGCCTTCTGTAAAACAATTATGCAGAAGATGTCAGGGCAACAGTATCTTGTATCTGAATTGCAAATGGGTGACTTTCAAACATAATATTGTGTTGTATCAAAAGCTGCAAAATATGGCCACTTTAGCTGATCATCTCCCCTCTGAAGGGGGGAGGTTACAATGACTTTAGAGCTAGATCCTTAGCAAGTTGACTTGGAAGAATATCCCACTAAATTAAATTGGATACACCTATGGAAGTACTCATACTTGGTGTGGCCTTAAAAGTACAGTGGCACCTCGAACTCCGCAAAACCGGAAGTAGTGTCCCGGTTTGTGAACTTTACCTCGGTCTAAGAACGGAATCCGAACGGTGGAAGGGCACCGGTGCCGGGAGACCTCATTAAGGAAAGTGTGCCTCGGTTTAAGAATGGTTTTGGTTTAAGAACGGACTTCTGGAACGGATTGAGTTCGTAAACTGAGGTACCACTGTATAGGCATTGTGAGAAAGGACTTCACACCTTAGCTTGTTGAAATTGAAGACTGGAGGACACAGCAAACACAGGCCCAGTTTAACAGTGCAAATAGGTAAAGGTAAAGGGACCCCTGACCACTTGGTCCAGTCGTGTCCGACCCTGGGGTAGCGGCGCTCATCTCGCTTTATTGGCTGAGGGAGCCGGCGTACAGCTTCCAGGTCATGTGGCCAGCATGACAAAGCTGCTTCTGGCGAACCAGAGCAGCGCACGGAAACGCCGTTTACCTTCCCGCCGGAATGGTTCCTATTTATCTACTTGCACTTTGACGTGCTTTCGAACTGCTAGGTGGGCAGGAGCAGGGACCAAGCAACGGGAGCTCACCCTGTCGTAGGGATTCGAACCGCCGACCTTCTGATCAGCAAGCCCTAGGCTCTGTGGTTTAACCCACAGCGCCACCTGGGTCCCTCGAACAGTGCAAATAGTGAATTTAAAAATGACAACAGTACAAAAAAAGCATTTGCTACAAATAGGTTTTGTAAAAGAGGCCAAAACAGGTTTGTTGAAAAGAGGCAGCAACTTCTCACCTGAACAAATATGTTATTAAAGCTATCCCTTGCATTGCAGGAATTTTAGTGATGTGGAGATCAATATGTTGCCTTAATCGCAGTTATGTGTATGTTTCTTATCATCCTGAGGGTGAATCTTCCTTTATTAAAAAGAATGGAGACTGCATAAATATGAACGTACGGAAAAAGTTGAATCTTACAGAGGAGAATATTCTTTTGAATTATATACCTATTTCGTGGAAGTTTAAACGAGACAATGAAAATGGATTCTATCTGCCCTAATGATTGCCAAGAGACCAATACTGATGAACTGGAAGAACAAAGGCATGGTGCCCTTTAATCAATGTATTGTCAACATAATAACACTTGCAACATATGAACAGATTTGTCTATAAATGTAGACTTTGTTTGGACAAATATGTTGATATCTGGAATGAGTTTATATAGAATGTAGCAGGTTATTAGCAACCATATATATATCCTATATAATAATCTTGCTGTGTCCCTGCGTCCACTTTCTGTGTGTCACGGAAGTGTGCTACTGCGCATGTCACACAGGGACGCAGGGATTGGACAGCAGAGACCACTTCCGCTGCCGGCTTTACTGGAGGCTCCCGCCGCCGCCATTACTGCTTAGCCAGGCGCGGGGGAAGCGGCGCGAAGCCGCTACATGACTTTTAGAAGACATCTGAAGGCAGCCCTGCTTAGGGAAGTTTTAATGTTTGATGTTTTATCGTGTTTTAATATTCTGCTGGGAGCCACCCAGAGTGGCTGGTGAATCCCAGCTAGATGGGCAGGGTATAAATTATTATTACTATTACTACTACTACTACTACTACTGAATATCCTAGATTTAGCCCTTGGCATTCCCAGTAAATAGATCTTTGTACCAAGGCTTGAACTCTGCCACTGCCAGAGACGTTCAAGAGCTGCTGAGAGATGGCACCATGTCCCATGTTGTTTATATTTTGCTGTTCTTTTTATTACGTCATTTTCTTATTTTGATCATTTGTGTAAGGGTTTTGCTGTCCTGGTTGCTGAACGATGGCATCTGTTTGTGCAGCTCCAACCAAAATTTTGCTGCCACCCAATTCATGAGGCCCAGCTAATAATAGCACAGGTGGGGGGGGGGGGAGAAGAGAGGCGAGAAAAAGTAATTGTGTCTCAAACAGTGAACCTGCTGTGGAGATGGAAGAATTGTTGATAGAATTAGTCCACTGACTATACATTACCGTCTTAGCAGAGCAGCCGTGATTAATCCCTACCTCATCTACAAATAAATCTAAAGCTTCAGATGGCTAATTGGCAAATGCGGGGGGCATACCAGCTGACGCTCAATCATTCGACAGGGAAAGACCAAAAGGACCCTTAAAAATAAAATAAAAATAAAATGCCTCTCAAGTCATAATTGGCAAGTGCCAGAAATGTACAGCAATGCCCAAGCTTTTTGGCATGATCATCAGAAGGGAAGTCCAAGATAAGAGAGAAATCTACTCCAAGAGACATTCATGTGTATATGTATCCCCCTTCTGGTGTTGGAATGGTTTGCCCCTTATCTACTGACTTGGGGATCAGGCTGTGCGTGTCACGGCTAAAGAATTGGCCGCTGTTCCTTTAATACTAAAAGAAAGTCAGCATGAGTCAGCAACCTATGACCTAATTGTGTCTTTGTATATAAGGTAGCTGGAATGTTGGCTTGTTTGTTGGGTGGGTTGGTTTGTTTGATAGAAGCGGAGTTAGTTATGTTGAAAAGCTGTTGGTTTTTGTGTTTGGAGAAGTTTTTTAAGAATAAACGCAGCATTCTGCAAAGCATTTTTTCCGCAATGTCTCTTTGTGCAGACTAGGAGGCCAGAACATTTCCGTCTGCAAAACACTGATAGGTTATGGGCCCAGTGTTCCTGAGCATAAGCAGAGTGCAGAACAACTAACAGCGGCTCAGAAGGGAGCAGGCGGTCTAAGTCAAAGCTGGAGCAGCAGGGAAGTATCTGGAGCCGGCTGGTGGAACAGATTGACTCGATCCAGGACCGTAACAGGCGACTCACAGAGCGGCTACACTGGTTGCAGAGCCAGGTCAGACCCGAGGGTCAATGGATGCAGCAGCCAGAAGCCGGTGAGTGCCAGCCTGGACCATCTGAGCAGACTTTAAAACGTGAGTCAGAGGAAATTGCTGGAGGCCCCACGGAAGGGGCTCAGCAAGTACCTGCTGGGATGGCAGATTTCCAGTCTCCCCAGATTGTTAATATTGGGGGAGGCATTCCCTTTGAACTACTCACTGAGAGCAACTGGCTAGCATGGTCAATACGAATGCAGCAGTTGCTGAGGAGAGATGGACTGTGGGACTGTGTGGAGAATGAGGTTTTCATAACTGACTCTGTTGAGAAAAAACGACTAGATGAAAGGGCTTGTACCCAAATTATGCTGTGTTTGAGCAACTCTCAGTTATTGCATGTTGCAAATGCCAGCACAGCATTTGAGTGCTGGAATCTGTTAAGGACAATGCATGTCAGAGAAACTGCTGGAACTATAATTTCTCTGACTAGAAGGCTGTTCAGGACTGTGATGAAGGAAGGTGAGAGTTTGGCAACTCATCTGCAAACGCTGAAATCTCTGTTTCTCCAACTACAACAGAGAGGTAAGCGTTATGATGAGACTGACCAGACCTACATTATTCTTTCAAGTTTGCCTGAAAGCTGGTTGCCCGTGATTAATAGCATGGAGAGTATGCGTCCCCGAGATCTGACCCTTGAGTATGTGGTTGGAAGATTGACTGAGGAAGCAGAAAGAAGGTCAGAGAGACAGGCTGAACTCCAGGGGCGGAGGAGTTACAGCCGAGGGGGTCAGCAACAGAATCTACAAACACAGCAACGACAAGATTTGGATTTGGCCATGGCAGTGAGGAGATGCTACAGATGCAACCAACCCGGCCATCTCCAACGTCAATGCAGGGCGAGGCTGCCAGGAGACGACGTGGAGCAGAGACAGCAATCGACGCAGAAACGTAAGCAGAAGGGGTTCTCTTCAGTGAAGAGGAACACGCGTTCTGCTCAGTTTGTGTCTGCAATTTCTCGAGAGGAGAGGAAGATACCTCGAGGAACGTGGTTGCTGGACTCTGGCAGTAGCAGAATTATCTGCAATAGCCGGAAGGACTTTAGGACTCTGAGGAAGCCAGTCGACGAAAAAGACTCAGTTTATCTTGCTGATGGTTTTAAAAGCAAGATTGATGGCCAGGGGGTATGTTTCCTGCAGTGTTTGAACACTACTTTACCAGAGACTCTGTTTGTCAGCAGTTTGGACTATTGTTTATTGTCTGTAAGCTGTTTGATTAATGCAGGGTATAGTATTGAGTTCACACAGGATGGTTGTATGATAAAGAAAGGAACTCAGGTATGTGGCCATGCAAAATTAGAAAATGGGTTATATGTAATGCAAAACAAACCTGTTAAAGTAGCCCAGGTGGTTCAGGAAAATTTGCCAGTTCATAAGGGGTGTGTACATGAACTACATAGAAAATTGGGTCATGCTAATTTCCGTGTGCTTTCTGAGATGCAAAAGGTGTGTAAGAACCTGAAAGTAAATAGCTGTAACTGTTTCCTAGACTGCAATGTATGTAAAATGGCTAAATCTAAGAAAAAGTCTGTGGCTTCTAAAAGTGACATGGTATCTAAAGAGGTTTTAGAACTTGTCCATTGTGATGTGATAGGTCCTTTTCCACAACAGACTGAAGGGGGCGCCAGATATGCTTTTCTGGTAATAGATGACAAATCACGGTTCAGTTGGCTGTTTTTGTTAAAGCAGAAATCAGAGTGTTTCCCCACATTCAGAGAATGGGTTGTCCAAGTTGAAAAGCGCTTCAATCGCCCTGTTGTGCAGTTGCAAACAGATAGGGGCGGAGAATTTTTGAACAAACAGTTTGGGGCGTGGTTGCGACGTAAGGGTATTACTCATCGTTTGACCAACCCTTATAGCCCTGCTGAGAATGGTCTGTGTGAGAGACGTGGGGCTGTAATACAGTCAGTAAAGGACTGTCTGCTAGTGGATGCAGGATTAAGTCACAATCATAGGCTGTGGGGTGAGGCTTTTCTCACAGCGAATTTTTTGATTAATAGAACTTGGACAAGCTCTATAAAGGATATACCTTATCGTGTGTTGTTTGGGAAAGAACCAGAATGGTCAATGCTCCATAATTGGGGTTCTTGGGCACATGTAAATATCCCCAAAGGTCAGCGTCAAAAAGGGGGCGCTAGAGCACAGAAACTGCGGTTTGTGGGATATCAGTCCTATGGCAAAGGGTGGCGTTTCAATTTACACTCAGGACGTGTGGTTCTGTCACGAAGCGCAGACTTCGCTGACCAGGACAGGTGGATCATGATACACGCTAACCCAGATTGCCTATTGCCCCAGCAAGTAAGAGAAGAGGTTTCTTCTCAGCCATTGGAAACAAAAGATCAAGATGAGGAGGGAGCACAGATTTCCCCAAAAGATGAGGCAATAGATAATACTTCTTCTCCAGAGGAAGAGGAAGAAGAGCCTGAGGTAAGAGAGCAGGATGAAATAGTTTTGCCTAGACGCTCTCAGCGTACAAACAAGGGTGTACCTCCTCAACGTTTCACCATAGGAGGAGTGAGAGTCTGTAATGTGAAATGTGTAGAGCCACAAAGCTATGAAGAAGTCTTAGACTTACCCCCTGGGGAACGTGCTTTGTGGCAACAAGCTATGAAGGAAGAAATGGAATCTTTCAAACGTAACCAAGTGTTTGAGACTGTAATGGCGCCACCTAGTGGCAGAGTGGTATCATGCAAGTGGGTCTACAAAAGAAAAACCCTTGCATCTGGAGAGCCACGTTTTAAAGCCAGACTAGTAGCTAGAGGATTCACTCAGGTTAAAGGGGAGAGTTATGATGAAGTGTTTTCTCCCACTGTGAAAAGTGAAACTTTTCGTTTAATGCTGTCTATTGCTGCTGTAAGACAACTAGCAGTGCACCATTTTGATTTTGATACTGCATATTTGAATGCAAATTTAGACCATGAAGTATTGATGAGGCAACCTCCTGGTTTTGAAGAGAGAAATGGTGCAGTCTGGCGTTTGAAAAAGGCTGTTTATGGTTTAAAACAAAGTGGAAGGTGCTGGAACCAGTGTTTAAATGAAACCCTTATAAAACTTGGTTTTAAAAAGAGTGTGGCTGATCCATGCCTTTACACTAAGGGAACTGGTGACAAATATCTAATGCTCTTAGTCTTTGTCGACGATTTGCTTGTAGCAGGGAGATCCACAGGCGAAATCCAGAAATTCACAAGTCAGCTTGAAAAAAGGTTTAAGCTTAAAGCCTTAGGGCCTGTAAGCGACTACTTGGGAGTAGAAGTAAGGCGGGAAGCTGATGGAAGCTTTCTGTTAAACCAGAAAGAGAAAATTCTTCATTTAATAGAGCAGTTTGGCATGGAAGACTGTAAGCCAGTTCAGACTCCTATGATACCAGATTTCCAAAGGATAGTATGTAATGATGAATTTGATCAGCCTGAGTTGTACCAATCAATAATAGGATCATTGCTGTATTTAAGCCAGTGGTCAAGGCCAGACATTGCATGTGCTACAAATGTTCTGAGCCAACGTGTATCTAAACCCAGTACAGTAGATTGGTGTGCTGTGAAAAGGATTATTAGATATCTAAGGGGAACATTAAATGTGTGTTTGAAGATATCTAGTACACAAGATGAGAGACTTGAAGTATTTGTTGATGCAGACTGGGGAAGCTGTGTAGCTACCAGAAAATCCACAAGTGGGATGGCTATAATGTTTGCCAATTCCCTAATAGGATGGAGATCAAAGAAACAGGGATTTGTCGCAACTTCATCCTGTGAGGCTGAATATGGAAGTCTATCACTAGCATGTAATGAAATCATGTGGTATATTCAGTTACTGAAAGATCTTGATTGTAAAGTGGATTTGCCCATCCAGGTGTATGAGGATAGTCAATCGTGTATTGCACTAGCGGGCTCAGAAATTATGAAATCGGCATCAAAACACATTGCTATTCGTCACGCAAATGTTAGAGATTGTGTACAGAATGGAGTTATCAAATTGGAGTATTGTCAATCACAAGATAATATTGCTGATTTGTTTACTAAGCCTTTGCCAGCAACATGTCATAAGGAATTGATGACAAGACTGGGTTTATGTATATAATGTATGGATGTTTTGTTTTCTGTTGGAGTTTTTGTATTTAAAGAAACAGAAGGGGTGTCACGGCTAAAGAATTGGCCGCTGTTCCTTTAATACTAAAAGAAAGTCAGCATGAGTCAGCAACCTATGACCTAATTGTGTCTTTGTATATAAGGTAGCTGGAATGTTGGCTTGTTTGTTGGGTGGGTTGGTTTGTTTGATAGAAGCGGAGTTAGTTATGTTGAAAAGCTGTTGGTTTTTGTGTTTGGAGAAGTTTTTTAAGAATAAACGCAGCATTCTGCAAAGCATTTTTTCCGCAATGTCTCTTTGTGCAGACTAGGAGGCCAGAACATTTCCGTCTGCAAAACACTGATAGTGCGAGGTGGACAATAAGCTGATCTTGAATTCTGGCAAGATAGAGGCACTGTGGGCAAGCAGTTCTTGAGTCCAGAAGTTTGGTCAATAACCTACCCTGGATGGGGTTGCTCTCCCTCTGAAGGAGCAAGTTTACAGCCCAGGGGTGCTCCTTGATCCAGCGATATCACTGGAGATGCAATATTTGAGTGGTGAGACAGTTGCGTGTCGAGGTCCCCAAATCACCCCTCAAATAATTCACACATCAGATGGAATTTTAGTTTTGGTTTTCTGCATGATTTTGGCCACAACTTTATTAAACATACAAACAATGTGAGTGGTTGCTTAGGCATTGGTTAAGACTATCTGTCCCACTGGGGACAGAACTGACGACCGTCAGTAAGGGGAAAACACTCTGGAGAGATAAAGGGAGCAGGGTGGTCTGACCCTCCCCTCTCCCCACAGGCTCCCAGGGCTCTTGCATGGCCCTAGGCCCCGACCGGGGGTTCAGACAAAAGCATATTGAGCCCCTGGATTCCTTTAACGGAATTCCCCCAACACCAGCATCAATTGGAGGGGCAGACACAGTCAATCATAACCCCTCCTCCAATCAACATAATAACCAATGCCTAACCGCCAACCTTACAAGTTGTGACTATTTGCTATGCAGTAGGAGAAACCAGATGGCACCAGCCAATCAGCCAAATGGAAAATTCCTACTAGACCCTGTCCCAACAGCAGACGACCCCATGACAGGCATAGCAAGATCAACACAGAGGCCTAAAATATAGGGGGGGGGGGCGGGTGATCCGAAGCACGCAGCCAAGAGGGAGATCACGTTGCATACCCACCAATATATATCCGCTGGGCTGTCCATCAACAAATTGTAACATACAAATCTCCCCAACAACACCCTGAGTCCAATCACAACAGTGGCCATCCATACGATCCCGCCCAGCACCAGAGGGGTGACTTGCTGGCCCCCACCGCAACACGTGCTCTCCATGAAGGAGAACACACTTTGCGGCAATTCCTGGACTGGCATAGCTTATGTACACTAGACCATGTCTTCTCAATATTACTGCAGTGGACTTTAAGTGGTACCACTCTTGGGTCTGTTGTGGAAGCTTCAGCTGGTACAGAACATGACGTGTCAGTTGCCTATACCTAACACCTGTCCTGACATCTGGAGAGCATCTAGCTAACACGTGGGCTGCAGGAACTGCACTGGTTGTCTGAATGTTACTGGACCAGGTTGCAGGTTTTGTTTTATTGTTGTTTAGTCATTTAGTCGTGTCCGACTCTTCGTGACCCTGTGGACCAGAGCCCGCCAGACATTCCTGTCTTCCGCTGCCTCCCGCAGTTTTGTTTACAAAGCTCTAAACCAGGGGTCAGAAAACTTTTTCAGCAGGGGGCCGGTCCACTGTCCCTCAGACCTTGTGGGGGGCCGGACTATATTTTGAAAAATATATATGAACGAATTCCTATACCCCACAAATAACCCAGAGATGCATTTTAAATAAAAGGACACATTCTACTCACGTAAAAACACGCTGATTCCCGGACCGTCTGCGGGCTGGATTGAGAAGGTAATTGGGCCACATCTAGTTCCCAGGCCTTAGGTTGCCTACCCCTGCAATAATGGCTCAGTGTAGCTACATCCAGGTCGGCGGTTCGAATCCCCACGACGGGGTGAGCTCCCGTTGCTCGGTCCCTGCTCCTGCCAACCTAGCAGTTCGAAAGCACGTCAAAGTATAAGTACATAAATAGGTACCGCTCCGGCGGGAAGGTAAACGGCGTTTCCGTGCGCTGCTCTGGTTCACCAGAAGAGGCTTAGTCATGCTGGCCACATGACCCAGAAGCTGTACGCCAGCTCCTTCGGCCAATAATGCGAGATGAGCGCCGCAACCCCAGAGTCAGTCACGACTGCACCTAATGGTCAGGGGTCTCTTTACCTTTTACTAGCTACATCCAGACCTACCAATCAGGAAAAGGGCAAAATGAAGTGGGGTGTTGCACACCAATCAGCCCAGAGATGTCAAAGCACTGCCAAGCAGTTGAAATGGCTGAGGCTGCTGCAAGCTGAAATGATTTTGTAATTTGCACTTGAACAACGCCATCTTCAAGTCACGCTTATCTGTTGAGTCACTGATGCAAGGCTCTTTGCAATGCAAGAGCTCATTATCAGCCCTTCGTGTCAAGTTATAGCTTTGGAGCAACATTCTTGTCAAACTCCACCCCCGCCCCTGAATAGGTTTTCTCCTTTTCAGGAATTATGCAACTTTATTCAGGTAAATTGCCCAGATGGCATTGCTGTGTGTATAAGTGGGGATGTGAAATTGTCTTGGTAATATGCTTAATGATGACAACTCATAGCCTGTGAATAAAACAGCTACTAACAAGGTTGTCTACCTGCAATTTTAAATACGCCTGGCCCATTGGCGGGTCACTGGATAGAACCAGGGACAGGTTTGTCAGGTCAGGAGTGGAACTTGATAGACTTTGCTAGGTCTATAGATTTTTTTTCCCAAACTTCCCTCTCTGGTTCAATGATTTATTAAAAATATAGGTAAAAAGGTAAAAGGTAAAGGACCCCTGGATGGTTAAGTCCAGTCAAAGGCAACTATGGGGTGTGACGTTCTAAAAGTAGGAAGAGGTGGGTGGGTGAATGCACACTCCGAAAGAGGAAGCTCAGGGTCATGTGCATGGGTATTTATAGGTCTTTCGATCCTTTTAGCTTGCGTCCCATTGGCCAGATTGAACCCTGCATCGAGGGACCAACCGATTGGGTGTTGTTGCTGTCAATCTTTAAGGGAGGACCCGATTTCTCATTAATTTGTAGAGGAAGGCTGCTAGTTGCTTAAGAGCATTTGTGTTGATTTGTATTCCCAGCATTTTTGTAACAAGTTTAAAGACAATTTGCATTAAAACCTTGGAGCTCTTCCTTGGTATGGAGAGCTTATTGCACAAACTTATTGAGCTTATTGCACAAACTTTAGATCAGTGAATTCTGCTCACATGACAATACAGGGGTTCCTTGGGAAAGGAATGATGTGAAAGGGGCTCCCAGAGGGATAATAGTTTGAAAACCACAGGAATTTCACTCACACAACTCTCACAACTTGCCCAGGTTCAGACATAATGCTTTACTGCAACAACTAGTCTAAATTGCAAGAAGAAGAGGAAGAGGAAGGAAAGGATATGCAAGCCTGAGACTTTGGCTTCATTCACAGGAAACCTTGTTTCATTTCAATAATAATAATAATAATAATAATAATAATAATAATAATAATAATAATAATAATTTATTATTTATACCCTGCACATCTGTGCCTGGTTCCCTAGGTTGTGATCCCACTGTTCTATGGGAGAGGTGATGACTTATTTCTCCATCTGTTTGGTTAACCTCAGTGCATGCATGGCTCAGTTGTAAATTCCAAATCCTGGAGATGCAACTTGGCAAAATGGGCAACTTCACCCTGCAAAAACCTACTACATGTTCAGACCAGTCTGAATCAACCGCTCTCTGGATTGTGGCTCCAGAGTTAGGTGTGTCTGGTCCCTCTCCCAGCAATTTGCTCTTTGACATATTGCTTTCAACTCAACTCAACTCAGTTTATTACAGCAAAAGCCAGCAATATAATACAGTACAGTATAATTCCAAACCAGCGATCAGAATATCGCTACAAGGCGTCAAAATCCTAAGGATTAGAAAAAAAACCCCAATGGCGCAAAAGAAATTTATAGTATGTTTTCCAGTAGAAGCGATTTACGTTTTTTGATAGCTAAGGTGCAGAACTTGGCCACAGAAAGGATACTGAGCTCAAAGAGTCTTCCAAAAGGAATTTGTGTAGGATTTCAGGAATAAATTCCAGATAATATTGCAAGGGTTTAAATTTTGATAAAAGGGGTAATATAAGTCGAGACCGTTCTTCACTGTAAAGTTCACAGAATAGAAGAATGTGAGTAACAGATTCCACCTTATTGGTCATGCATGGACATAGGCGCTCGTGGATAGGTACCCGCAGGAATTTGCCGTGTAGTACAGCTGTAGGCAGTGACTCAAATTGGGCTCTGGAAAAAGCCCATCTGTAAGATTCATAAGTAATATTAGATAAATAAGGGGCAGCTGAAAAGTTGGGCCAAGATTTTAGACACCTGTAATTCTCAGGAAGTAAGGCATCTTCTTTTTGCAGTTCGATATCGAGAAGCCTCTGAGTAATAGATGTTTTTGCCTTATTCAAGGGACCACTAAAGAGGTCTTTGGGGTTTAGGCCAATTTGTTTGACCTTGTTAACAATTTGCGTAAGCCAAGGTGGATAAGGGACTGCAGCCAGAAAGTGAGATAACATTCCCTTTGGGTTATAGTGAATTTTCAACCATAGGAATATTGCCTGTTCCCAGACTTTTAATTCAACTCTGGGAAATCCTGCCTCTTGTCTTAATATTACATTGGGAGTACTCTTAGGGGTACCAAGTAAGGATCTAAGAAATTTTGATTGGACTGTTTCGAGAATCTTAAGTTTGGCAGAGAGACCAATTTGTGAGCCATACAAAAGTTGGGCCAAAGATTTTGCTTGAAAAACTTTCAAGGCCATTGGAAGGAAGCCAGCACATATTGCTTTTAAGGTGGAGACTGCAGCGCTGCCCTGTGGACTTTAAAGTATGCAATAATTGGGGGGTGGTGCGGGAAGCAGCGGGGGAATTCCTTGATCTGAAAAGGGTTGATCATGCAATCTTCCCCTAGGCTTCCACTGTTGGGGAACTCTTACTTTCCAATCATTGCTTACTCTGAAGTCCACGGGGTGGCGCTGCTGACTCCATGTTACTCAGAGGCCAAATGATTCACACATCAAAGCCCTTCTGCTCAGTGGATCAGAAGCCCACAGAAAGATCAGGAATTGCGGCGTCCCTTTTCCTGTTCCTTATTATTAAATACGGTCAAGGTCAGGCATGCATGTGGTTCAGATACTCATTTTATTACTTCAAAATGTATTATCCTTTGATGGTGCTTATTTCCAATGTGTTTAGCATCAGGGGTAGCAGAAGCAAACTCGGTTTTACTTTTCGATGGTACAGTAAGTGAGTCTAAAAATGCAAAACTGAACATTCTCAGGACATTTCTTTTTTCTTTTTATCAGAGTGGGCAAACGGCTTTGTTTCTGTCACTTGCTCTGACGTATCAGGAATGTAGAAGCAGTTGCGGAAGGCATGGGATGGCAGCAAGGAGGAGGAGAGAAACATGAATTGCATGCTTCACAATTGAAGTAATGGCCTTCTAAAATCAGCCCTGCCCAAAACAACGTTAAATCCAGCGTGTAAAAGTATTTTATCACTGCCTGGAAATGTAATCATATGTACAGGGCCGGATTTAGGTTTGATGAGGACCTAAGCTCCTGAAGGTAATGGGGTCCTTTATACGTCCAGCTGTCCTTTGTCAACAACAAATTGCCGCTGTTTTTTGTGTTGAATATATGCTATATGATAATTTATGGACCTAATGGGTATCTAAAGCCATTTGCACATGAAGAATGTAGGCACCCTATATATAGAAAAGAGCAAACCAGTGATATTTTAGGGAGCAGGCTAGCAGGCGGGGCCCATTACTTAACATCATAGGATCCTACACAGCACAAAACACTGTTGCTGTATGTAGGTTTTATTTTATTTGTTTCTTATCTTATATTTTGGAAATGTACATCCAATTTTTTTCCCCTTTAGTTTTTTTGGGGGCCCCCCAAGAGAGTGGAGTCCATGGAGTCATGAAGAGTCGGACACAACTAAATGACTAAACAACAACAACAAGAGAGTGTGGCCCTAAACTATAGCTTGTTTAGCTTATACTAATCTGGCACTGCATATGTAAGTATCTAACATGTATCCATCAATGCCTTGGAGTGCCACATTCCTAGCCACTGGATTTGGGTATTGTGGAACCCTAAAGCTACTGCCACGGAGGTGGCTTCGTTTCCCAATCACTGTGCCAAACCTGTACTAAGCCAACCCCGGGCTATCTAAGGCTGCCTCAGTGAGAAGATCTTTCTGAGCACACGTGTTTTTTTATTAAAAAAATGTAGTTTGGCCTCTCGGTTTTTAAATCTGTGTTTAATTATTATTAATTAATTAATTATTCTCAACTCAACTCATTTTATTTCGGCTTTAAGCCCATAGACATAACAACCAAAAACAGAAACAGCACAGTCTGGTTTACAATTGCTAACAGTAAAATAGATTAAAAGGGATACTCAATTGAATAAAATATGATAAAAATTAAATTAAAATTTCAAGCTGTATATAACAATCCATTGCGTTTCTTAAGTGTCAGAACTGATGTCAGAAATTTTGCCATATGTAGGGTTATAATCGAGTCTGAATCTTGCAACAGAAGAGCAAGGTAAGACTCTTCCAAATACCCCGGTAATTTTTGAGTTAATGGAAGTAATAGAGTCTTTTGGGTGGCAGAATACAAGGGGCAGACAAACACTATGTGATGAAGAGATTAAATCGAACAGTTATCACAGGCACATAAGACCGAAACTTGGCCCCTAGAAAATCTATGAAAAAGGACGTTTGAGGGGAATACATTAAACCGTGCTTTAATAAAAGTGAAACGATGACTAGCAATAGAAAGAGTTGATAGATAGGCTGGTATCTGAAGTGGGGGTACAATGCCCAGGGACATGGGCGTAGCCAGGGGGGGGCAGACGGGGGCAATTGCCCCCCCCTAGAAGGCAGCTGCCCCCCATAGCTGCCACCACTGTTATGTATTGAGTTTAGCTGCAGTACACATTCTGGCCACCGAGGCTGCAGTTCTCACTCTATCCACAGTGGCTGCAGTTCTCACTCAGGTCCCTACATGCAAATGAAGGATTGAAAGTGACGTTCACTGATTGGGTAGCCAGAGGAGTTGTTACTGTTGCAAGTTATTGAGTTCTATATAAGCCAGGCAACTGAGCTGCTGTTTCCAGTCCAGGACTCAGAGCTAAAATAAAGAGCTGGTTGTTTTAAGAGCTGTGTCTTCGTCCATCTTTCCCACTATTCAACACTGGCGACGAAGGTGGGATTGGATGCAGCAAGCCACAGCTAGAGCTGAATCACTGAGCTGAACACTTAAGAGCTGAATCACTGCTGAGGCTAGCCTCCATTCCTTCGCCATCCAGTCGGCATCAGGGAACCATGGCTTCGCTACTGCCTCTACCTCCGTATTCTCCAGCAACTGAGTCCTGGCACTCATATATGGCCCGTTTTGAATGCTACATTGAGGCAAACGCTTTCATCAACCTGACAGATGATCGGAAGAGAGCCATTTTCCTCACTGTCTGCGGTTCAGAAGTTTTTGAAACAGCTCGGGCACTCATTGCACCACTCGCTGTGCAGACCACACCTTGGGACACGCTGAAGGAGAGACTCAAGGTTCACTATGCGCCCAAGGTATCCAGGATTGTTGCCCGCCACGCATTCCATCACCGGAATCAAGCCGAGGGGGAGACGATCAGCGAATACCTGTCTGCTCTCAGGAAGGCAGCTTACCACTGTGAGTTCAGAGACCTGGAAGACGCCCTGCTTGATAGAATTGTGTGTGGTGTGTGGGATGAAAAGCTGCAGCGCCAACTCCTTGCCAAGCCCAACCTCACCCTCAAGCAGGCCATCGAAGATGCCCAGGCCGTGGAGCTGGCAAAGCACTCAACAGTTGAGATTCGCAAGGCCAACAGTCCGGCGTTTCCAAGGAGGCCAACCCCAGTCCACCATGGGGAAATCAGCGAATCAGAGAGCTCCTCGGCTGAAGATGACGACGTCCACCGTGTTAAGCAGGAGCATAGGAAGTTCAAACAGCGAACAATGGACCAATCGGACTGTGCAGGTTGTGGTGGTAACCACCCTCGATCCAAATGCCGTTTCAGGGACGTCATCTGTCGGCATTGTTTCCGTAAGGGACACCTTGCAAGGGTCTGCCGCTCATCCACACCGGCAAACACGCCCCCATCACCTGGAAAAAAGAAGGCATCAAGGTCGGTAACAGAGAATTGCCATGCCGTCACCCACTGCCACTGCTCAGCTGAGCAGACAATTGGTCGAGCTGATGACTCTATGCACCGGAAAATCCACATCACTGTGACTGTTGAGGGCAAACCTTGTGACATGGAAGTTGACACGGGCTCTGCCATGTCCATCGTCTCTTGGAGTACCATCAAGAGACTGGTTCCCAAGATATCCAAGAGACGCCTTGACTCCCACCACCTGCACCTGAGAGACTATCAGGGAAATAGCATTCCAGTTGTAGGTGTGGGCATGTTCAGTGTGGCCTACAAGGATTTTTCAGGACCTCTGAAACTAGTGGTAGTCGATGGAAATCGTCCCAGCCTGCTTGGACTGGACTGGTTCGCGTCCTTGGGTTTGGAAGTCACTGGCATCCATAGCGTGTCACAGCCAGAAGTAGACGCTCTCCTCACTGAGTTTTCAGACGTGTTCGACGGAACCTTGGGACAGTATGTGGGGTCGCCCATATCGTTTAACCTTGACCCACAAGTTGCGCCCATCCGGATCAAGCCACGACGTGTGCCATTTGCTCTCAAGCCTAAAGTCGACGAACAATTGGACAAGCTGATCGCACAAGGGGTCCTGGAGCCCGTAGACCAGGCTAAGTGGGAAACTCCCATCGTAACGCCCATCAAGCCTGACGGGTCAGTACGTATCTGTGCGGACTATAAATGCACGATAAACAAGGCACTTCAACAGCATGCGTACCCTGTCCCTGTCGTTCACCACTTGCTGCACTCGCTGGGAGAGGGCAAAATCTTTGCAAAACTCGACCTTGCTCAGGCATACCAGCAGCTGCCAGTAGACGACGCCACAGCTGAGGCACAAACGATTGTCACACACCGTGGGGCTTTCCGTTGTCGACGGTTGCAGTTCGGGGTCAGCATAGCGCCAGGGATTTTCCAGAGCTTGATGGAGCGGCTCCTACAGGGTCTGCCTGGCGTCGTCCCCTATTTTGATGACGTGCTCATCTCGGCGGAGACAATGCAACAGCTTTTTGATCGTCTTAGAGCTGTCCTGACCAGGTTCCAGGAAGCAGGCCTCAAGGTAAAAAGAGAAAAATGCCAAATTGCTGTACCACAGGTCGAGTTCCTGGGGTACCTGGTTGATGGCTCCGGCATCCATCCCACGACAACGAAGGTCAAGGCTATCCAGCAGGCTCCCAAACCAAGGAACAAGACAGACCTTCAGGCTTTCCTAGGCATATTGAACTTTTACAACATGTTCTTGCCACATAAGGCAACCGTCGCTGAGCCTCTCCATCGGCTTCTAGACAAAAAGGCATCGTGGAGGTGGGGCCGCCAGGAGGCCGCTGCATTTGCTGCTGTGAAGACCTTATTAACATCGGACTCCGTCCTCGTCCAGTACAATGAGGAGCGTCCTCTCATCCTGGCATGTGACGCATCGCCATTCGGTGTTGGGGCTGTTCTCAGCCATAGCTTCCCTGATGGCCAGGAGGCCCCTATTGCTTACTTCTCACGAACCCTGTCGCCAGCAGAAAGGAACTATAGCCAGCTTGACAAGGAGGCGCTGGCGCTTGTGGCAGGCATCAAACGCTTCCACGAATACCTTTATGGCAGAGACTTTGACCTTGTCACAGATCACAAGCCTCTTTTGGGCATCCTGGCTGGTGACCGCCCAACTCCGCAGGTGTTGTCGCCTCGAATGATGCGCTGGACAGTCTTTCTCGCGGCTTACAACTATCGGCTCCAGCACCGACCTGGCAAGGCTTTAGGGCATGCCGACGCCCTTAGCCGCTGCCCATTGCCGACACTGGTCGAAGATCCAGCACCCTCGTCAGAGGTACTCCTGATTGAGGAACTACCTGAATCTCCGCTGTCAGCATCTGACATCGCCCTCCATTCCTCCAAGGATCGCACCATTGCCCGTGTTCTCAACTGGGTGTGGAGGGGGTGGCCAAAAGGGCCAACTGATCCAGAGTTTCAGCCTTTCACCCAACGGCAGCACGAGCTCTCAGCTCACCGCGGCTGTCTCCTGTGGGGAGACCGAGTCATCATCCCGCCCAAGCTTCGTCAGCGCGTCCTTCAGGCACTCCACGTTGGCCACCCAGGAATTGTGCGCATGAAGGCGTTGGCACGCAGTTTTGTCTGGTGGCCGGGCATGGACAAAGCTATCGAATCCTGGGTTGAATCATGCCAGGCCTGTCAACAATCGAGGCCAGATCCACCGGTGCACCGTGGAAACTCCTGGGAGACCCCCAAGGCACCCTGGTCGAGGGTGCATATTGATCTAGCAGGGCCTTTCCATGGCCACATCTTCATGGTGATAGTGGACGCGTACTCCAAATGGCTGGAAGTGGTTCTGATGTCCTCAACCACCTCAGAAGCCATTATACGCGTGCTGCAGAGGCTCTTCGCCACCCATGGATTGCCTGACGTGCTGGTATCAGACAACGGGGCCCAATTCTCGTCTGGCACATTTGAGCGCTATCTCCTTGGCCGAGGCATCCGCCATGCTCTGACGGCACCTTTCCATCCATCCAGCAATGGACAGGCGGAGAGAATGGTTCGCTCGGCTAAGGAGGCACTGGCACGTATGGACAATGGGAACTGGCATGAACGGGTAGCCGAGTACCTGTTTGTCCAACACATCACCCCGTGTACAGCAACAGGGCGGAGTCCGGCTGAACTTTTGATGGGCCGCCGCCTGCGATCTCCTCTTGACCGGCTGCACCCAGACTTTGCTGTGGAAGATCCCCCAGGCTGTGGTAACCCGCCACGGTCTTTTGTTCCAGGGGACAAGGTGTTTGCAAAGAACTATGCTGGAGAGATTCCCTGGATGCCGGCTGTGGTGGTTGGGGTTACAGGGCCGAAATCGTATCAGGTAGCTTTGGACTGCGGCCGGTTATGGCGCCGGAACATTGACCAGCTGCGCCGCCGGGCTGGGAACTTGGACACTGGAACAGTGCCTCCGCCGGCCCCGGCAGAGGCTGGCCAGCCACCAAGTACTACTGAGGAAGAACATCCAGGGCATAGACAATCTCCCCCGGCACCCTCGCTGGAGACTCCGGTACAACCGCAGTCTGAAGCCGCCGCTACAGCAGCCGACGCGGAAGCCTCAGACTCAACCGATCCAACTGCGTCACCTGTGGCGGACGGTTGCCAAGGCTCAGGTACTCCGGATGCCTCTCCAGTAGTACCTCGTCGGTCTACTCGGACTCGTAGTCATCCAGCCTATCTTAAGGATTATGTTGCCAAATGAACCAGTATATTGTACTTGTATATAGTTAAAAATGTATGCTGTTGAAACTTGTGAAACCATATGCTTACGGGGCCTAGTTGTAACCTTTATGAATTTGGGGCCTAACATCTCATCCTGGTGGGAAGGGGTGTTATGTATTGAGTTTAGCTGCAGTACACATTCTGGCCACCGAGGCTGCAGTTCTCACTCTATCCACAGTGGCTGCAGTTCTCACTCAGGTCCCTACATGCAAATGAAGGATTGAAAGTGACGTTCACTGATTGGGTAGCCAGAGGAGTTGTTACTGTTGCAAGTTATTGAGTTCTATATAAGCCAGGCAACTGAGCTGCTGTTTCCAGTCCAGGACTCAGAGCTAAAATAAAGAGCTGGTTGTTTTAAGAGCTGTGTCTTCGTCCATCTTTCCCACTATTCAACAACCACCACCACCCCGTCTGTCTCCTGGGTCTGGCTGCTACCGTTGCTGAGTGCTGCTTGTTTGCTGAGACTGAGCGAAGAGGGAGTTTGTTGGGTTAAAACGCCTGGAGAGGAGACGATGAGATCTCCTTGATTCCCCCCCCCCCGGAAGTTTCCTTATCAGTCTCCATTTGAGACTGCTTGATAAGAAGCAGGCTACTCTGTGAACTATTAACGCCTAATCCCAGTTGATCATCTCGAGGTTTTGGTCCCTAAAACTGCCTCCTGCCCCTCCCCCTCGTCCCACCTTTCATTGTATGATCTCTGGAAGGGAAGAACGACCTTTCTCTGCTGCTGTTTTGATCCACAGCGATCTTTTTGTGAGTGACTTTACCCCTTTGTCTTTTGCCTTTAACCCCCCCCCAGCCTTTTTTTAACCCCTAAAAAAACGTGTTTGCTTGGGTGATTTTTCAAATCTTTCGTGTGCTGAAGAAGTGTGCATGCACATGAAAGCTCATACCAAGAACAAACTTATTTGGTCTCTAGGGTGCTACTAGAAGGATTTTTATTTATTTATTTATTTTGTTTTGACTATGGCAGACCAACACGGCTATCTACCTGTAACTTGCTTGCAAGTAATTAAAGTAAATTATAAGCTATTTAGCCATAAAGTGTTAGTGTTCTGATATGCTGCTGCATGGAAGAGGTGTGAGTTGCCATGTCTCCTTGCTTTCAGATTCTTATAAAGCGGTTGAGAAGTAAAGGAATATTAAAGAGATGCCAACTTATGTGACCAACATCTGTGCAGACTGCACCTGTGAAACTTATATTATTGTTCCTAGTAATTTCACTGCTTGAGTTCTGAAATTGTCAAAACCTCATAGGAAAAGCCTGTGTGGATAAAGATTGGTTTAATTATCCTAACAGGAGTTATAATTTTTTTACTGTTTGATATTTTGTTTTGAGGTGGAATGTGCTGCTGCTTGTGAGACCAAAAATATTTTTTTGGGTGGGTGGGGACCTGCTTTAAATAAGAGTTACCTTAAAAGGCTAACAAATTTAGTATGGTGTAAGCCAGTGGTGTCCAAACTTTTCAAAGAGGGCCAGATTTGATGAAGCGAAGGGCCGTGAGGGCTGACCAAAGTTGTTAACCTTTTTTTTTAGGGTTGAAGTTGTTGAGGTTTTTTTAAGGATTTTACCCCAGGAAATAACTGCCACAGGGGCTGGATTAAACCAACTGGTGGGCCAAATTAGGCCCCCGAAATGGATTTTGGACATGCCTGGCTGAAATATCAATTCAATGGAGCTGAATAAATAAATAGCTGCTGTGGTGTTTTTTTGTTTTGTTTTTTATTTTGGTAAACCACTTTGCAGGTTTTTAAAAATAATTTTATTAAATAAATAAACAATACAGTGGTACCTCTGGTTACGTACTTAATCCGTTCCGGAGGTCCGTTCTTAACCTAAGGTACCACTTTAGCTAATGGGGCCTCCCCCTGCCGCTGTGCCGCCAGAGCAGAATTTCTGTTCTTATCCTGAAGCAAAGTTCTTAACCTGAAGCGTTATTTCTGGGTTAACGGAGTATGTAACCTGATGCGTATGTAACCCGAGGTACCACTGTAAATATAAATAAAATAACACAAGCCAAAACAGTCCATCCTGTAGATTTAAGTATCTGTCCATAGTCACCTACTTGTTATCAGAGTCCCAGAATCCACATTCGTTTGTAAGAAAATATGAAATAATGTAAAACCTTTTTTGCAGGCAAAAAACAACAACACACAATGTTGGGGGGGGGGATGACAAGAAATTTCTGCACCGGGTAACACCTGACCTTCCTACGCCTCTGTGCCGAGCGGAGCGCGGCGCCCGGGGGAGCTTTGGAGTGAAAGGCGCCGCCGCGCATAAAGTTGCCCTTGCGCCCGCCCAGGCTTGCCCGGGGAAAAGGCTTCCCAGGGATCGGGAGAGATGCGCCCCTATTTTGGGGAGTGAGGCTGTGCCCCTGTTGTTTTTTTTAGGGGGTCCGTTTCCTTCGCCTTTGGAAACACCTGCACCGACTCCTCGGGGATTGAAACGAAAGTTTTGAACAAGTTTTCTTCAAACCCAATAAAAATGATATTAGCATAAGACATGTAACTAGAATAAAAATTAAAATTAAAAATTAAAAATAAAAAAAATCAAGCAAATAATTGTAATAACTAATGTAATAAAGCACTGCTATAATTATATATAATTTTCTTAAAATTTTGGTTTCATTCGCCTTTTCCATGCTGAAATGTCACAACCTGAACGACCATGGCTTGCCCCCCCCTAGTTTTGATCCTGGCTACGCCCCTGCCCAGGGATATTAATTAATTATTAAGACAATAATGCCCACTTACACCACAAAGTACTCATAACCCATCTACTCTCAGCAGCCAGAAACATCATAACTAGACACTGGAAAGACCTGTCAGGAGTAAGCATGGACCAATGGTATCAAATAGTATGGGAAACAGCCCTACTAGAAAAGCTAACCAGTAAGCTGAAACTGACGTGGGGACAAACAGAAGAAGACACCTTCACCCCGGTATGGTCCCCCTTCATCACACACACAGCCCAACAAGACAATGACAAAAATCTACCGACAGCATACAAATCAATATGGCTAACCTGACCAAAAACACCCACCCACCCCACTCACACAGGAAACCAAAGATCACAACAGCCAACCACAAATGAACAATCACACCCTACGCCAACCCCGGCCTCTCTCACCGCCAAAGGAGCACAAGCGAACAACAGAGAACCTACACAAACAACGCTGACACCAAACCTGACATATATCAAGTAAAATAGAAACATCATCACTCCAGCCCACCCATCCCCCCACCCCACCCACCTCCTTCCCCCTTTTCTTCCTAATGTCTCAACAAACGAAACCGATCTGCAAAAATGTTACATGGAAAAAATACGAGAGAGACATTGCACATACCTTTGTCAATCAAGAAAATCTTAAATAAATAAATAAATCTGTGTTTTTAGCTTTGGGGTTTTGGCGAGTTTTCCTTTCTTGCTGTATTCACATTGCTTCTGCTCTTATGCTTTGATATCTTATTTTGCATTTAAATTGTATTTAAAGGTGCTTATTGTAAGTTGCCCAGAGAACTTGGTAATAGGATGGCATACAAATGCTGTTAATGATGATGGTGGTATTAATATCGTCAAAATGTGTCTGATACCAGTTGTTGGATAACACAAGTTGCTTTCATGTCCTGCTTTGAGGCTTCCAATAGGAATCTGGTTCGCTACTATGCAGGGTGGATTTGATTTAAATCAAATTAAGTTAACCTGTGCCTCCATGGACAGCTGTGAGTCCAGAATGACTCCCAGGCTGCGCACCTGGTCCTTCAGGGGCACAGTTACCCCGTTCAGGACCAGGGAGTCCTCCACACCTGCCCGTCTCCTGTCCCCCCAAAACAGTACTTCTGTCTTGTCAGGATTCAACCTCAATCTGTTAGCCGCCATCCCTTGTGGTTAAACAATTAAAAAAAAACCTTAGACTGAGTTTTAGCACATATGAAAAACTTAAAACAAATCCTTACTGCCTTTGGAGTATAATGTAACTTAAATAGAAAACTATTTTTAGAAAGATTTTTCCTCCAAAAGCATTTTATTTTAAAAATCCGATTTAAATTAAAAAAAAACCCAATTTAAATTTTAAAAAATGATTTTATTCATTTATTTATTTATTTTAAAAATCATTGATTTTTATCCACCCTGCTAGTATGAGAACAGAATGCTAGACTTGATGGGATTTTGGACTGATCCAGCAGAGCTTCTTAGTTCTTATGAGTCAGGGCAGAAAAGAAAATATTTTGTCTACAAAAATTAGGGACCACTATCTGATGAAGATTCCACCTCCCTCTCACAGCACAAAAAGATTAATACGTCTGGTTTTGTAACAGTGACGCAGCTTAATTTGTATTGTTTTCCTCCACAAAAAGAGCAGCTTCCATGAAATCATCTAAAGTAAAATGTGAAGCATTCTATGTGTGCGGTGATGAGGAAAGTTTTTATTAAGGGGGGAAATTTTGAAGGACTTTGAGAGAGGCTAAAACCATTCAATAATCGCGCCCCCCAAAAGAAAATGACACTTAGAGCAAATTTAAAGATTTATTATTATTATTATTATTATTATTATTATTATTATTATTATTACAAGATATATGCAAAATATTACAAATAAATCCTGACATTCATACCTACATACATATAAATCTCCTGATTTCATAAAAGAGAAGAAAAGAAGAAAAGAAAGGAAAAAGAGGGGTAACATACAAGGGAAAGGGAAGAGAAGAAAGGAAAAAGGGGAAAAGAAAGAGAAAAGGGAAGGGAAAGGGGGGGGGTTCAATTTTAAAAATTACATTGATTGACTGCCACCGCTGCACATCACTACTTATGTCCAAACTAGAGTTTTTGGCAGATGAAAATGATGGACTATATGGAGTTCACTGAACTGACCGGGAAACTTCGTGACCAGAGGGAGGAAGCGGTGGAAGAAGAGTGGAAGAAATTTAAATTATAATTAAAAAAGTATTGTAAGATTAAAGAGTAGAAGTAAGCTGGAAGACAAATGAGGTTGTAGAAGTAGAAGATAGATACAAGGTTTATGATTGTTGGAATTAATGATAAGGATTTTAGATAAGAGATATCAAGGGTAATTAATTGAAAATGTTTTTAAATGATGTCAAGAAATTACTAAAGATGATATACATGGAACGCAGGAAAGGAGGAAGTCAACCCACAATGAAAAGGAAGGAGGATTAGGTTAAAAGGATGTATGTTTGTTTTTATGTTTACTACTGTTGTTTTCTTTTGTTATTGTTTATTGATGTATTTTGATGTTTGTTTTTATTTGTTAAAAGTTAATAAATTTTTTTAATATAAAAAAACAGAGTTTTCATCTTTCCTTTTTTCATCTGACACCAATTAACACATTTTCCAGTAACATCACGGATCTACTCTAAACACAACCAAAATCTATCATGTGTTCCTTGTCTGTTTAAATACTCATTGAAGCATTTCCATTGTCTTTGAATTACATTTTTCGGTTTTTGTCTTATCGAATCAGTCAGCTTTGCCAACTCCAAGTATTCTGCCAACTTACTCAACCATTCTTCTTTGGTTGGGATATGTTTACCATATATACTCAAGTATAAGCCGACCCGAATATAAGCCGAGGCACCCAATTTTACCACAAAAAAACCTGGGAAAGCTCCATAGGAGCCACTGCCTGCCTCACTCGAGTATAAGCCGAGGGCGGCTTTTTCAGCACAAAAAATGTGCTGAAAAACTAGGCTTATACTCGAGTATATAGGGTACCTTTCCAATGCTGAGCTATTAATATTCTCGCTGCCGTTGTCGCATATAAGAAAATATCTACTTTCTCTTTTGGGATATCACTATTTATCATTCCTAATAGGTATGATTCCGCTCTTTTATTATGTGATACTTTTATTAATTTTTTAAATTTCATCATGTATCATACGCCAATATTTCTTAATTTAATTAATTTAAGAAATTTAGAGCAAATTTAAAGATTGTTGGGGAAAGGAATCAATGGGCTAAGAGAGGATGCCTGAAAGGAATAGGGTCCCAGATACCCTCAAGGCTATTCAAATAATATTAAAACTGGATTCACAATTGGTACTCCAAATGCACGGCTTTTAAAACCGAGGGAGCAATATCTTCAATGGATTCAACATGATGTCTGAATAGAGTTTGAATGATGAGATGTCAACTGAGGTACAAGATTGTATGAAATCAGTCTACAGAGCTCTCTTCCCTATTCCTTGATACATGACATATGGGGGGAAAATTAATATTGTGCCTGACGGATGGGCCTTCTGGATAATCACATCAACTCCTGAAGGAGCAAGAAAATGAATGAGCCAACCTCATTCAACTTCTCTCCACCCCCTGATGCCAGTATTTGCACTGCTACTATCGCAGAGGTCACATGACCGGGTGATGTCATTCGTTATGAATGTCTGTGTGAATGGAAGTCAGGCTGATAAACTTCCGCTTTTTGTTCTTTCTCTCTGACAGAGAGGATGTGTGGGAATCAGCTCACACAACAGTTGCTTTTATTTCTTTGCTGTAAATAAAAATGCTTGATGCTACAATTCCAAAACAACTCTGCTTCTGCTGATCTCTGCTGATTCTGCATGCACATATCTTTCTGGATGTGTATCGATGTTCACACGGGACTCTGCCATCAAGGGGAGGGGGTCATGAAACCTCTCCTGCTAAAATAAGGTAAAGGTAAAGGGACCCCTGACCATTAGGTCCAGTCGTGACCGACTCTGGGATTGCGGCGCTCATCTCGCATTATTGACCGAGGGAGCCGGCGTACAGCTTCCAGGTCATGTGGCCAGCATGACTAAGCCACTTCTGACGAACCAGAGCAGCGCACGGAAACGCCGTTTACCTTCCCGCTGCAGTGATACCTATTTATCTACTTGCACTTTGACGTGCTTTCGAACTGCTAGGCTGGCAGGAGCAGGGACCGAGCAATGGGAGCTCACCCCGTCGCAGGGATTCAAACCGCCAACCTTATGATCGGCAAGCCCTAGGCTCTGTGGTTTAACCCACAGCGCCACCCGCGTCCTGCTAAAATAGCCTCGTTTGTGAAAATTAAGGTCTCCAGTGCTGCACATGTGGAGTTCTGCTCATGCAATGGGACTTTTGCATGTGTAGACCCTATAACCTCCCCCTTAAATAAATTCAGACAAGACTCAAGCTCCGCCCCCAGTCAGTCTCAGACTCCTTATTGGCAGCCGAGCAACGCAGCTGAGGAGCCTCCCTGGCCGGCAGGGAGGGAGAGGAGCTGCTTCCTTTGAAATCCGGGAAATTTAAGGGATATCTAACAATCCGGGATAGCAGCGGGAAACGGCATTGGAATAAGGGAGTTTCCCGCAAAAAAAGGGAGGGTTGACAGCTATGATTACGTCCATCAAAAATTATTTACTCTGTTGAATTTATCTTAATGCTGCCAGCGTTTTCAGCTGCATGCAATTATTTTCCATATCTTCAATAAATTTTCCAATCTTCTTTAAACATATGTTCTTCTTGCTGTCTTCTTCTATATGTTAAATCTGCAAGTTGTGCATATTCTGTCAAGGTAAGTTGCCAATCCTCGTTAGTTGGGACCTCGCTCACTTTCCATTTTTGGGCTAACAAAACACTGGCCGCAGTTGTTGCATACATGAATAACCTTCTCTGACTCCTGCAGCAATTAAACTCTTTGCCTGGGGCGAGCAAAATCTTTTCAGAAAAGTCTTCAGCCTGGGGAGACCGGCCCATGTATTCAGCCGCCATGACATTGCCTGAAGTAATACTACTTGTCCATTGAGCCCACAAATCAATGGGATAACACATCAGACCTAGTTGTAAACTCAACCCTTAAAAAAAAATAAACTTGGCCTAAAGGACATGAAATGTGCAGGCCTTATGGAATTCTTTTAACACCCAAAATGTACTATAAAGGTAAAGGGACCCCTGACCATTAAGTCCAGTCATGGACAACTCTGGGGTTGCGGCGCTCATCTCGGTTTATTGGCTGAAGGAGCCGGCGTACAGCTTCCAGGTCATGTGGCCAGCATGACTAAGCCGCTTCTGGAGAACCAGAGCAGTGCACGGAAACGCCGTTTACATTCCCGCTGCAGCGGTACCTATTTATCTACTTGCACTTTGATGTGCTTTCGAACTGGTAGGTTGGCAGGAGCAGGGACTGAGCAACGGGAGCTCACCCCGTCACGGGGATTTGAACCGCTGACCTTCTGATCGGCAAGCCCTAGGCTCTGTGGTTTAACCCACAGCGCCACCCACATCCCTAAAATGTGCTATACCCGGCACTAATTTACAGTGTAAACTTATTTCAGGAGGATCATCCAGCAGTATACAAATTTAGGAGTGTGAATCCAACTGTTAGCATAATGGGATGTTTGGAGGCAATTCTGTTTGAGATGTTAGAAGTACAGAGACCCCTTTCAAGCTCTCGAAGGCTCCTCCTCCAGCATAAGAGCACGTGCAGGTATATTTTTACCTGTACCTTACATTTTGTAGCTCTTGCATTGCCCCTGTCATAAACAACAGGAAGATAACTGTCATTCAAACACTCTGACAGTGCACATTTATTCATAATTTTTTTAACACGCTCTTCCCTCGTTCTCCCAGGCTCTGCTTGGTCTCTCAATCTCGTCTCCTAATCCTTTGAAACAAACAGTGCTGTTCTCAAGAGATGATGTGGCAATCATTTCTCTTCTATTTAAAGCATCTAAATGATACTGTAATTAAAAAGCACTTACTGTTCCATATTGCTTCTGCTAGCTATAATTTTGCTCTCTGAGTTGTCTAGTAAAGGATACAAAATCATGCATGAAAATCATATTAAAGAGGAGCTGCCTAGACGAGCAAAATAAACATTAACCTGCAGAAGCGTCAGCCGCTTATAGGGTGTATCAGAAAAACACACAGGGCAGGATGCAGCCAAAGTGTAGCAGTCTGCAGTCCAAACTGATTTCAGTCTGAGAATTCATAGGGATGAGTGGCTTCCTGCTGAGGTGTTCCCTTATTGTTCCATGGGGCCCTGCTTTCCTGCATTGCATTTGGATTTACCTGGAAGAATTTCCAAAACTTGCATAAGGTGGTAGTGCAGCTGTTTTGATGCACCTTAGGTCATTCCATGACTTGGTAGTGCAGGGCCTCCAGATATTGTTGGTTCGGGTGCTGGATAAGGCACTGGGTTGGATCTTTGGCCCAGGTGGGGACAGGAGTTGGGAATCCAACTGGCCCACTACAAAGATTTGGGTGCTCTGTTAAAGAAGTCCAGGGATGTTTCTGTCCAGATGCCCAGGCGGGGGCCATAGGAAGAAGAAGAGTTTGGATTTGATATCCCTCTTTATCACTACCCGAAGGAGTCTCAAAGCGGCTAACATTCTCTTTCCCTTCCTCCCCCACAACAAACACTCTGTGGGGTGAGTGGGGCTGAGAGACTTCAGAGAAGTTTGACTAGCCCAAGGTCACCCAGCAGCTGCATGTGGAGGAGCAGGGAATCGAACCCGGTTCCCCAGATTACGAGTCTACCACTCTTAACCACTACACCACACTGGCTCTCATAGGCACCCCTCCAGAATGGCAATCCTGGAAGGATCACCCAGATTTTATGTACGTCATAGGGTGACACTTAACCCAGGGTCAATCCAACCAAAATACAGTGGTACCTCAGGTTACATACGCTTTAGGTTACAGACTCTGCTAACCCAGAAATATTACCTCGGGTTAAGAACTTTGCTTCAGGATGAGAACAGAAATCGGGCAGCAACGGCGCGGCGGCAGGGGGAGCCCCATTAGCTAAAGTGGTGCTTCGGGTTAAGAACGGTTTCAGGTTAAGAACGGACCTCCGGAACGAATTAAGTACGTAGGCAAAGGTACCACTGTAATCAACCAGCAGTTGGGCTGGTTGAGTCTCAATACATACCCAATTCCTACACCAAAGCCTACTGACGTCTGCAATGACAAGAAAGTTGTGGCCTATTAGAACTCAAGATCTTTGTCCTGTTTTCTTTCTTTATCATCCTCAGTTTGGACCCAGCCTGCCGCAGACTCCTTGTGCTTGGGCCCACAACTACTTAAGCCTCCCTTCCCGCCCCAAATCCCATGTAATCTTAACCTCAGAAACAAATCAGATGTTCTGTGGGAGACACAGGTTTGCTTTGAACTAAAATGCACGTATGGGAGACCATGCAGAAGTGGAAGGGGTGGCAGAGGGAAGGGACGCTTAAACCTCTTCATTTCCGAAAGCGATCAGAAGTGGGACCATTTTGCAAATTTCCTCATTTGATACTGGGTTACTGCCCCTCTGTGGCAGGTGAGGAAAAGGAGTGATAGTCAAGGGGTGATTTGTGTTAAATGTGGTCAAAACCACAGAGCCTAGGGCTTGCCGATCAGAAGGTCGGCGGTTCGAATTCCCGCGACGGAGTGAGCTCCCATTGCTTGGTCCCTGCTCCTGCCCACCTAGCAGTTCAAAAGCACATCAAAGTGCAAGTAGATCAATAGGTACCGCTGCAGCGGGAAGGTAAATGTGCGCTGCTCTGGTTCGCCAGAAGCGGCTTTGTCATGCTGGCCACATGACCTGGAAGCTGTATGCCGGCTCCCTCGGCCAATAATGTGAGATGAGCACCGCAACCCCAGAGTTGGTCACGACTGGACCTAATGGTCAGGGGTCCCTTTACCTTTATAATAATAATAATAATAATAATAATAATAATAATAATAATAATTTATTATTTGTACCCCGCCCATCTGGCCGGGTTTACCCAGCCACTCTGGGCAGCTTCCAACAAATATAAAAATACATTAAAATATCACAGATTAAAAACTTCCCTAAACAGGGCTGCCTTCAGGTATTTTTTAAATGTCAGGTAGTTGTTTATCGCTTTGAGAAGCTTTGCTTCTCGGAGTGAGGGAACCGCCAGAAGGCCCTCGGCGCTGGATCTCAGTGTCCGGACTGAACGGTGGGGGTGGAAATGCTCCTTCAGGTATACAGGACCGAGGCCGTTTAGGGCTTTAAAGGTCAGCACCAACACTTTTAATTGTGCTCGGAAACGTACTGGGAGCCAATGTAGATCTCTCAGGACCAGTGTTATGTGGTCCCGGCGGCCACTCCCAGTCACCAGTCTAGCTGCCGCATTCTGAATTAATTGCAGTTTCCGGGTCACCTTCAAAGGTAGCCCCACGTAGAGCGCATTGCAGTAGTCCAAGCAGGAGATAACTTTACCTTACTGCCCCTCTGTGGCAGGTGAGAAAAAGGAGTGATAGTCAAGGGGTGATTTGTTTTAAATGAGGCAGGGCAACAAGATGGACTATTCTTTGAAGGAAATATGAAATCCTGCTCGTTATGAAAGAAGAGGAAAGAAGAGGCTTAGCCTGGGCTCATAGATTTTGATACAAAGCCATGACATGAATAAGGGAGAATTTACACTGTCCTATTACTAGAGTGCTTCCGAACAGACAGCAGGAAGAAAGAAAACCTTTGGAGAAAAAGCCCACATGTGTCTTAAAGTTCTGCTCTCTTTGTTTCAAGTGTTCTTAGAAAATGGGGTTATCTTTAATTTGAAGGCTACAAATTCTTCTTACATCCTCCTTGCATTTGCCCAGTAAGAATCACCTCCCACAAATTGATTTCTTTGCACATAAAAATAGCTATGTTCTGCAAACTGCATGGGGGGGGGGGGGAGTAAGTGTTTGTATGTGCGTGGCGGGAGGGGGGGGTGTTGCATGAACAAGTAGTAGGAATGGAATGGGCTAATTGCCCCCTTCCTGACTCCCAATTACACCCCCAAAGCCTCAACCCCCCCCCCCCCCCAGTTAAGAAGCTCGAAGCATTCAATACTGTATCCCCGGAAGGTACAGTTTCTGTGGAGCTAATGATCAAGCAATCCAGATTCACACCAGGATATATCGAAGCATCAACAGTTGTTATCTAAGTTGGATACAAAAGAAAAAGAAGCAAAATCTTTGTAAAATGAAATAGTGGATGAGTGTCAGTGACACCCCCTAAAAGCAGCAGACTCATTCCTCTGTTTATAATAATAATAATAATAATGATAATAATAATAATAATAATAATAATAATTTATTATTTGTACCCTGCCCATCTGGCCAGGTCCCCCCAGCCACTCTGGGCATCCTCCAACAGATATTAAAATACATTAAAATATCACAGGTTACAAACCTCCCTAAACAGGGCTGCCTTCAGGTGTTTTCTAAATGTCAGGTAGTTGTTGGTCGCTTTGACCTCTGAAGGGAGGACATTCCACAGGGCGGGCGCCACTACCGAGAAGGCCCTCTGCCTGGTTCCCTGTAGCTTTGCTTCTCGCAGTGAGGGAACCGCCAGAAGGCCCTCGGCGCTGGACCTCAGTGTCCGGGCTGAACGATGGGGGTGGAGATGCTCCTTCAGGTATACAGGACCGAGGCCGTTTAGGGCTTTAAAGGTCAGCACCAACACTTTGAATTGTGCTCGGAAACGTACTGGGAGCCAATGTAGATCTCTCAGGACCGGTGTTATGTGGTCCCGGCGGTCACTCCCAGTCACCAGTCTAGCTGCCACATTCTGGATTAATTGCAGTTTCCAGGTCACCTTCAAAGGTAGCCCCATGTAGAGCGCATTGCAGTAGTCCAAGCAGGAGATAACCAGAGCATGCACCACTCTGGCGAGACAGTCCGCGGGCAGGTAGGTTCTTAGCCTGCGTACCAGATGGAGCTGGTAGACAGCCGCCCTGGACACAGAATTAACCTGCGCCATATGGACAGCTGTGAGTCCAAAATGACTCCCAGGCTGCGCACCTGGTCCTTCAGGGGCACAGTTACTCCATTCAGGACCAGGGAGTCCCCCACACCCACTCGCACCCTGTCCCCAAAAAACAGTACTTCTGTCTTGTCAGGATTCAACCTCAATCTGGAGGTTTATGGAGCAAGGCTTCAGATCAGAGGGTGGCAGTGAGCATAAGGGCCCCCGAACACCTCTCAGTTTGAAAATTAATGAGAACTTGGTAGTCAGAGCTGATGTTCATTAAGCCTTCATTAAGGCAATTTGCCACAGCTTAACCAACCTCACAGGGTTGTTGTGACGTGATAAAGATTCATGTCCTTCCACAGTTTTGCAGCTGAGTGTGCAGGGATTATATTTCGATACTCGGGACCTAGCTAAGTAACAGGTTGATTTTAATGAGCGCCAGTGTCTGTCCTAATTGCAGTTCCAAACTGTGAGCTTACAATGTCACCTGCTGTGGCAAAAGACACCTTTCAGATTCTGTGTTAGCAGGTGGACAGGATTAGAGGTGAGAGCGTTTTCTCAGAAATGACCGACTCCTTGTGTTTGGCACCGCAGTGGCACACCTTCCTGCAAATCTAGGGAGGAAAGCAGCAGTCAGACAGAGAGGTAGGCAGGTGAGAGTCAAAGTCAAGACAGATTAATCAGCACAGGCAAGGCAAAGGGGCAAGATGAAGCACCTATTTTTGTCTGCAAAGCGAATCCATTTGAAAACAACAACAACACACCACTCAAGATGGCACGGAGCCTGTGTGCTCTATCATGATTAGCTGAAAGGCATCGTAGCAGCTGTCCCTCAGTCTTTGGGGGGCTCTAAGAAAATCTGCAACAACTGAAGAGGGAGTGAGGAAGCATAAATCAGAAATTGCAGGAATATGTATTTCCCAAGACCAGACTGAACAGGTCCCATGCAAATAATAATAATAATAATAATAATAATAATAATAATAATAATAACAACAACAACAACTACTAGCTGACCCGGCCACGCCTTGCTGTGGCTATGTGTGTGAATGCTGTGGTGTTCCCCTGTTCAACTTCCGCCTGCCCCTTCTCTGTCCCCACCCCCGTTTTCAATTACCCTCTTCTCGCCCCCCCTTTCAATTACTGGTTTGTAAGTTTGCAAATGGCCGACAGAGCTCTGAGGTTTTGCTGGTGATATCTAATAGCTGCGCCAGTTTTTTGCTTATGTAGCTGTAGTACCAGTATAGCTGTCGCTAGAGGGCGCTGTTTTGCTGGTGACGTCTAATGTGTGCACCAATTTTTTTGCGTTTTTTTCTTTATTTTAGGTATGTCAGGTGTGGTTTTTATTTTATTTTTTATTATGCCAGATCCTTCCTTGATGGTCATGGTACGCTGTGTCCTACTTTGATGAGATTTGGTCCAGTGGTTACGGAGCAAGGTGGTGTCCACCGCGCACGCAATGGGAACATTTATATATATATAGATAATAATAATAATAATACCTTTATTGTCAATGTACAACAATGTACAAATGCAAGGATGGAACTGGGTACAAATTGCAGGAAGCTATGAGCCTTTATTGCATGTCACAACAATAGTGTTACAGCTTTACTGTAAACAGTCTTAAAATAGTTACAAATAAACCCCACAAGATACAAAGTTGCACATTGCTCTTAAACAGTCTTGTCTTCTTTTTAGTCTTTAATGCAGTTCAGTAACTTTCTTCTCTCTAGGCCCAGAAAGAGAGTGAATTTGGATGCTCATCCTATAGAAAACATTGAAAGCAATGAAAAATACTGTATGTTTATGTGCTTATGTTCACACATCCTAAAATCAAGGAAATGTACTCACCCATATAGAGTTTCCAAAGGTATTTGAGATTATGTGGTGGAAAAGCTGAAGGTTTTTCTGCATCACTATTGTATATAAAAGTAGAGATTCTAATATGGACATTAGGTTTACTGAAGATCCCCCATTTCTACAAAAAAAATTCATCCCAGCCTATATCAAACTCTACCTGTGGGCTATACAGTTTTCTATAATTTCTTCATGAGAATGTAATTCTTAATTTGCACACCTTGCTTTCTTAAACATACTTTAATAGCTCTCTTTCTAATGTCCTCATGTCTCTTAGAACTAGACTTTTATGATTGCATGGCCCATGCATTTATGACCTCACATTTATTTTATAATATCTCTGTCATTTTCCAGTTTTTAAACCTTAAATCAATAAAAATAAATAAATGTGGTGCCATCCAAGGTTGAAGAAGTAGTCCAATTTTATTACGCTCTCTGACAGTGTGAAGTAAATTGTAAGATATTACCTTCATGATGGATATTAGAAAATTTAAATTTTTTAATGGTGGTGTGTATTTCTTCATATGTAGAATTACTATTAATTCAATACAGTAGTGTGAATTGGCTACTCTTATTTTACAGTGCTCAGTGTAATTATTGAAAAATATCCCGATGGATCCATAGAAATATCTTTCTTTCTTTCTTTCTTTCTTTCTTTCTTTCTTTCTTTCTTTCTTTCTTTCTTTCTTCTTTCTTTCTTTGCTTTGATGCCTGCTGTGATTCACAACAAAGCATAAATGGGAAGCACTTTAGAAAATGAGATCATTTAGTAAGCTATTTATGATAGCCACAAACAGGTTGAAAGAGGTGCTAATAAACCCTCCCTACATTGACCTGATTATGAAGGTATTCCTGCATAATTGCTGCACAATGCCTGTGTGGGTTAGACCATTCTGAGTTGTCTTGTATATTGCAGTCTTAGCTGTATCCATTGCTGCAGGGCTTTACATATGATTTTGGCACTGAAACTGTCTTGGTCATTCTGTTGGATAACTTTCTCTGGAAGAGAAATGGGGGACAGTGTGACCTTACTGTTTTTCCTGGACCTCTCAGTATCAGCTATCAATTCCTCTAAATAAGCGGTCTGGGGGTTTATCCGCGCTTTGCTTCTGCCCCACTCTTTCCGGGCACAGGTCCATGCTTAAAACCTCCATGTCCAAGTTTGTTTCCCCCCCTCCATTGTGGTGTAGTGGTTAAGAGTGGTAGACTCGTAATCTGGTGAACCGGTTTCGCTTCCCCGCTCCTCCACATGCAGCTGCTGTGTGACCTTGGGCTAGTCCCACTTCCTTGAAGTCTCTCAGCCCCACTCACCCCACAGAGTGTTTGTTGTGGGGGAGGAAGGGAAAGTAGAATGTGAGCCGCTTTGAGACTCCTTCGGGTAGTGATAAAGCGGGATATCGAATCCAAACTCTTCTTCTTCCTTCCTTTGCTCCTCAGAGCAAATGTCAATTTGGATTTTCTGTGGGTTGCTGTTTGAACTTTAAAGAGTGCATTTTTGCAGGGGAAGCTCCGGAGCCCCAAAATAAAAAAGGTTCTCAGACATAGAGCTTTAAAGAGTGGACCATGCCTGGAAAGAGCGGAGGAATAAGCCCTGGATCAGGACCCGGGGGCACATGTTGTTGTTGTTGTTGTTGTTGTTGTTGTTGTTTTGTTGTTGTTGTTTCATTCCTATCTGAATAGTTGACTCTAGAAGCTCATTTTGGGGCACCACTGCATGACTCATTGCCACTTATGCTAAAGGTTCCAGTGTTCTCCATGCTTGTCAAAATCTACATGAAACCTACATGCAGAGCCCACTCCTATGCCTCTCTGCAGCCAAACATGTAGTTATTGGTGCTTCAGTTATTTTGTTTCTGTTTCCTTTGTTACCCTGCTGTAGCTCTTCATTCCATCCTTGCACGCCCAAACTCATGTATGAAAGCCTGTTGAGATGCACACATTTCTGAAGGCCCCTTGCACATCTTGTGGTGGAGCAGCTTTCCTAGTGTGTCTCCCTGAGGTCAAGGAGAGCTTGTGTAGCCAAAGCCGCTTCCTCACAGAGCTCAGGGTGGAGCCTCGAGAGATGTACTTCTGCAGCTAAACAATATTGTTGAAACAAATGGATTCTTCTTTTGTTTCTCTAAGCTTTTGCCCTCTTGACGTTGCACTTCTTGTTGACTCTCACTCAACACTGGAGTTAAAAGAATAAGCCAGGAAGACATCCTGCATTGTGCTGTAGTTTGCAAAGGTGTGAATCCACTTGCTCTATGTGAGTTAACTGTTGGGTTCATAAAAGGAGAAAGAGTTTTTCATCTTGACCTCCTACAACTCTCGTCTTATTTGACTGAAAGCATTCTTCAGGAGGTGAAAAACTCTCATGCTCAGCAGGAGAATAGTTCCAAGAGGAGGGAAATCAGTTTACAATAGGGTGGAAAGTAAAGAAAATGGCAAAACAAGCATTCTCACTGGTCTTTGTTGAAGAAGCTGAATTTGATGAAGCACTATGGCAACAAAGAGCACTGGTGCTCCCCTCAGCTTTTACCAGGGGTGCTTTTGCAGTGGGAGCTCCCGTTGCTCGGTCCCAGCTCCTGCCCACCTAGCAGTTCGAAAGCACGTCAAAGTGCAAGTAGATAAATAGGAACCGCTCTGGCGGGAAGGTAAACAGCGTTTCCGTGCACTGCTCTGGTTCGCCAGAAGTGCCTTTGTCATGCTGGCCACATGACCTGGAAGCTGTACGCCGGCTCCCTCGGCCAATAAAGTGAGATGAGCGCCGCAACCCCAGAGTCGGACACGACTGGACCTAATGGTCAGGGGTCCCTTTACCTTTACAGGAGAGACACGTTTTGTTGCAGCTGCGTTAGATTAATTAAGGTGTCCAGGTGTGCTGCTGCAGATGCACCATGACATTTCTTCTCACTGAGTTCCTCCCAGCAGTAATTCCTCCTCTGCTCACTGCTATGGATAAACAACCTGACTGTCTCCAAGCACTGCAGTCATCTACAAGGGATTCCCACATGGCAGGGTTGATGTTGCCAGCCTTCATGTTTTCTTTGAAGACATCTTTGTAACACAGAGTTGGTCTGGTGCCTGAAGCCAGTTCCTCATAGAGCACATCCTTGGGGATCCTGCCATATTCCATCCTGTGGACATGACCAAACCAACATAGAAATTGCTGAGACAGGGATGTGAACATGCTGGGAATGTGGGCTTGGGAAAGCAAATCTTTGTTTGAGATCCTGTCTCATTTGTTCCAGTCGTGGTGGCTGGCCATGAGTGGACCAAAATCTGACTGAAATCCATGGAAGTTAAAAATGAGACTTAAAAATACTAAACTGGCTGTTATATTTGAGATACCGCCTCTCAACCTCACAAAAAAAGCAGAGGAGGAGGTTGTGTCGTACCGTTAGAGACAGAACAATCAAAACCCAGAGTCAGGCCAATGCTTTTATAAGGCCCAGTCAAAATGTCACCAAGCCTTCGCAGAACTCCTGATCAACCTTGACGTTAAGCAAAACTGAGAGATGGCCATGAAAGGGATAGTTCATTTCTGAATTGGAAATCCAAAGCCTTTCGAATGACTGGAACACATGGAAGGAGCTTCCTGATGGTGATATTTGCAGAACCTAAAATAGGCCTTGATGGCAGAAAGTGAGGAGGAATTATAGAACCTTTTAATGAGGGTGAAAGAGGAGAGCACAAAATATGGTCTGATGCTCAACATCAAAAAAACTAAGATCATGGCCACTGGTCCCATCACCTCCTGGCAAATACAGTAGACCCTCGACTTACGAAGGTAATCCGTTCCGATGGGACCGTCGGAAGTCGAAAAAATCGTAAGTCGAGTCCCCATAGGAATGCATTGGGGAGAAAAAAACCGTAGGTCGAAAAAAACCCTATCTAAACTTCGTAGGTCGAGGAAACCCTATCTAAAACGGCCGCGACTTCCTTTCGGAAGTTGAAAAAATTTGCAAGTGTGTGGCCGCTTTGATCCCTCGTAACTCGAAAAATATGGAAGTCGGATCATTCGTAAGTCGAGGGATCACTGTAGAAGGGGAAGAAATGGAGGCAGTGAGAGATTTTACTTTATTGGGTTCCATGATCACTGCAGATGGTGACAGCAGTCACGAAATTAGAAGACGCCTGCTTCTTGGGAGAAAAGCAATGACAAACCTAGACAGCATCTTAAAAAGCAAATACATCACCTTGCCGACAAAGGTCCGTATCGTTAAAGCTATGGTTTTCCCAGTAGTAATGTACGGAAGTGAGAGCTGGACCATAAAGAATGCTGATCGCCGAAGAATTGATGCTTTTGAAATATGGTGCTGGAGGAGACTCCCATGGACTGCAAGAAGATCAAACCTATCCATTCTGAAGGAAATCAGCCTGGAGTGCTCACTGGAAGGACAGATCCTGAAGCTGAGGCTCCAATACTTTGGCCACCTCATGAGAAGAGAAGACTCCCTGGAAAAGACCCTGATGTTGGGAAAGATGGAGGGCACAAGGAGAAGGGGACGACAGAGGACGAGATGGTTGGGCAGTGTTCTCGAAGCTACCAACATGAGTCTGACCAAACTGCAGGAGGCAGTGGAAGACAGGAGTGCCTGGCGTGCTCTGGTCCATGGGGTCACGAAGAGTCGGACACGACTAAACGACTAAACAAAAATAGGCAGATGGCTGGCAACTGAGGCCACGTACTTTCGTGTAAATATTGGGCAGAAGAAATAGATCTGCTGAGTGTGAGAGTTGGCAGATAAATCACCCTTGAATGATCATATGTATTCAGGATTTTTATAATAATAATAATAATAATAATAATAATAATAATAATAATAAAAATAAAAATTGAGTCATCTGGAAGAAAACATATCTGTTCAAACCAAAGACTTATGAGAAGAACCATGGCATGCTAGATTCTGAACATGAATGGATCATTCCATTAAATGTGGAAGGCTTTCACAATGGAGATTGTGGAAACGGGGAAAAATGAAAGTAATTTGCTCCAGAAGCTACAATTTTTGAGCAGTGGGACTTTTGATCAGTCTGTGATACAGTGACTGCTCTGGTTTATTTATATGCAGTGCTTTTTTCCCCTAAAAAAACACACACAATGTTTAGAGGCACTCTCATTTTCCTATCATATTGAAATACTGCCCCTCAATGAAGCCAAACTTAGATTCACAAAATGTTTAGGGGTATGCGTACCCCATTGTCCCCCCAGAAGAAAGCACTGATTATATGTAATGCTCTTTTAAATGTCTATGCTTTTAATTGCTTTAACTTATATTATGTTTCTGTTTATGGTTTTCCTTTAGGCCACCTTGACTACTCTTGGGGTAGAAAAACAGTCAATAAAAGCAAGAAACAACAAAAATCATGAACTGGCTGGCTCCATTCTGCTTCTTTGAAATAATTCTACATTTTCCTGCTTACTAGTTTTGTCTGGAGCAGCTCCAGGCAGACACATCTGATCCACCATAGGGTGAACAGATGGTAGCGTTACAATTTGATCCAGAACTTCATCAGCCAGAGTCCTAATAGCTGGGCATCCTCTCTCAGAGATGCATCGTGATGTGATGGAGAGATGACTTAATTGGTCAGAATCAGAAAACACTTTCCTAGCTTTTTGGGGATGGTGGTGGGAGCCAATGACTGTTGGTATCATATGACTCCAACTCCACGTTTGAAAGCCACAAGGATATGAGAAGACAAGAATTGATCTCCACCAACCCCATTCTCTGTTTGGACCCCTGTCAACTCCACCAATCCTTTTTGTTTGCATCCTTTCTATGTTTCTGCTCTGTAGGCAGAGAATTCCTGTCGAATTTCAGTGCACAAATTCACCAGAAGGATGGAATGTGCTGGGCTTCTTGATAAACTTTAAAATGACAAAGCAGGTTCTCTAATCATGGAGAGCATGGGTTGCGGAAGGGTTAACCGGACAACTCCCTTGTTGCTGGGTGGGTTAGTTTGGATGGCCACAATTGGGATTGGGCTCACCATGTTGCTGGGGAGATGAGCTTGTTGCAAGTTAATGATTGACAGACATAGCTGTTTAAATTCCTGCACACGGCTTTTAGGTTTCACTTTTGCTGCGTGCAACGGATCTTCCGCCCGCCCTCCCTGTTTTCAGGGTTATTTCTTTTGCAATTGACATTGCTATGCCTGTCATGGGGTCGCCTGCTTTGGAGCAGGGGCCTGGTAGGAATTTTGTCCATTTGGCTGATTGGCTGGTGCCATTTGGTTTTTGCCTACTGCTTAGCAAATCGTCACAACTTGTAAGGTTGTGGTTAGGCATTGGTTAAAATTGGTTGGTGTAGGGGTAAGGAATTGGCTGGGCCTGCCCCCGCAAAATGCTGCTAGGGTATTCCGTTAAAGGAATCCTGGGGCTCATCATTCTTTTGTCCGTACCCCCCGACAAGGGGCTAGGGCTGCGCAAGAGCCCCTGGGAGCATTTGGGGGAGAGCATTTGGGGGAGAGCTGACACCCAGCTCCTGAACTCTCCCCTATAGGTGTTTACCCTTACTGACTTCGCTGGCTAGCGGATGGGGGACAGATAGTCTGAACCAATGCCTAAGCAACCACTCACATTGGTTGTATTTGAATAAAGTTGAGCCACAAAAATAATAATGCCAAAAACCTTAAACTTAAATGACTGTGTGAAGTGTGAATTATTAGGGGGGAGGTGTCTGGGAACCTCGACACGCAAACAAACGGGAAAGAGCACATCAGCCTCGGGCTATTATGGGAGCTATTTCCCAAGCAATTAAATGGGTGCTAAAATGAATACAGCCAACAAATTGGTTAAAGGTTCCACTGTAAATTTGACATCTTCTTTGGACTTATTAAGAGGACTAATTTTCCTTCTGTTCTCAAAATTATTGTTCGTGATTCCTGCAGGGTTAAGGTGTGCCCTAGTGTTTCATGTTAGGTTTGTTATTACTACAGTAGAAAGGATAACAGCGTAGGAGCCTCTCTGCTTTTGGCCTCAGAGAGCATCCAGTGTGAAGTTTGCATTCTTTCTTTTTAATGTAGCAACTCATGGGGCTTCACTTCACTCCCCCTCCCGCTTTCTCCCAGTGGACGCTGCCCATTACTGCAGGAACTGCAAAAACACCCACATAGAAAAGCAGTCGGTGTTCAGACACACATGGCCATTAGTCGAAGTGCACAAAAACACTGAGTCATACCCAGACCGGCTTTTTGGAGAGAATGCAGAATGAAATATTTAGTGGAATAGGAAGAAGTGAATTAGAGCTGGTGCACACTTGCAGAATAGAAAAATGGTTTTGCACAAAATGTCAGGCGGGGCTAGTCTCTCTTCGTCAGACCGATTTTACATTTATCTACGCAGAAATCACATTCCTGGATAATTGAGGGTTTAGTAGATTGCTGTTATGGATGGAGAAAATTGTGCATGAAGTCAAAGTAACTATGTCCGGAACATAACCTGCAGACTAGCTTCTGGGGTGCCTCCCTTTCCTGCGGTCTGAAGATAAGAAGTTGCCATAGACTGAAACAGATTACTGGACCATCTATATGCTTATGGGCATATGTAAACTTACTGCTGAACACTTATTAACTGTAGATGCCAGGGACTGTCGTTGGTACCTTTCTGCATTCAATGCATCATCTATGAATGCTGTGGATTCAAGGCCCCATCTGCACTATACGCTAAAACAGTTTCATACCACTTCAAAAGCAAAACAGAAGCACTGAAGCGCAATGCATAGTATTGCAGGAGGAGGGAAAGTACGGTTGGAGATTCATTCCCCGTGTGCAGTCATGGGTTTATTATCTATCACATGACTGGGTATGTGTTTTGATTCTACAGGAATGGGATGTGACGAAGACAGGATGTTTGTCTTACCGTGTTCCCTGAAGTGGGGCTATTGTCCTTTGTTCTTTCTCTTTGCTGTCTGATGCGAGAGAGAGAGAGAGAGAGAGAGAGAGAGAGAGAGAGAGGGAGGGAGGGAGGGAGCCATGTTGCAGTGCTCCATGTGTATTGATATGTAAATAAAGTAGATTAGCCACGATGCTGTTTTGCTGAGGTCTGTTACACAAGCTGAGCAAACTCTGCGGATCCATAAGCGTACTGATGTCTTCTGGCATCAGTCACTGTGATGTTCGGGCTGCAGAATGCTTGAGAAGCTCCCGATCGCCCAGGAGGAAGGGAACATGCCAGTTGGGCATGTTTCTCTGCCAGGGTTCTACTTGTGAGTAGGACGCCTCCTGACAGGTACACCCCTTCAGCCAAAGACATTAAACCAGCTGCTCTCAACCTCGGGTCCCCAGATGTTGTTGCACTACAACTGCCATCATCCCTGACCACTGGTCCTGCTAGTGTGAAATGATGGGCTTTGTAGCCTAACAACGTCTGGGGAATCCAAGGTCGAGAAAGGCTGGATTGAACAGTCATAGCTTCCCCCTCAAAGAATTTTGGGAAGTGTAGTTTGTTAAGGGAGCCTATCTTGATTTCAGCAAGGCCTTTGACAAGGTGCCCCATGATATTCTTGTAAAGAAGCTGGTAAAATGCAGGCTAGACAATGCTACCATTCAGTGGATTTGTAACTGGCTGACTGACCGAACCCAAAGGGTGCTCATCAATGGCTCCTCTTCATCCTGGAGAGAAGTGACTAGTGGGGTGCCACAGGGTTCTGTCTTGGGCCCAGTCGTATTCAACATCTTTATCAATGACTTGGATGATGGGCTTGAGGGCATCCTGATCAAGTTTGCAGATGACACCAAATTGGGAGGGGTGGCTAATACCCCAGAAGACAGGATCACACTTCAAAATGACCTTAACAGATTAGAGAACTGGGCCAAAGCAAACAAGATGAATTTTAACAGGGAGAAATGTAAAGTACTACACTTGGGCAAAAAAAATGAAAGGCACAAATACAGGATGGGTGACACCTGGCTTGAGTGCAATACATGTGAAAAGGATCTATAATAATAATAATAATTTATTATTTATATCCCGCCCATCTGGCCGGGTCTCCCCGGCCACTCTAGGCGGCTTCCAGCATACATTAAAATACATACACATGTTACAGATTAAAAACTTCCCTGAACAGGGCTGTCTTCAGGCATCTTCTAAATGTCAGATAGTTGTTAGTACCTTTGACTTCTGATGGGAGGGCGTTCCACAGGGCGGGCGCCACTACCGAGAAGGCCCTCTGCCTGGTTCCCTGTAGCTTTGCTTCTCGCAGTGAGGGAACCGCCAGAAGGCCCTCGGCGCTGGATCTCAGTGTCCGGGCTGAACGGTGGGGGTGGAGACGCTCCTTCAGGTATACAGGACCGAGGCCGTCTAGGAGTCTTGGTAGACCACAAACTTGACATGAGTCAACAGTGTGATGCAGCAGCTAAAAAAGCCAATGCAATTCTGGGCTGCATCAATAGGAGTACAGCATCTAGATCAAGGGAAGTAATAGTACCATTGTATTCCGCTCTGGTCAGACCTCACCTGGAATACTGTGTCCAATTCTGGGCACCACAGTTCAAGAAGGATACTGACAAGCTGGAACGTGTCCAGAGGAGGGCAACCAAAATGGTCAAAGGCCTGGAAACGATGCCTTATGAGGAACGGCTTAGGGAGCTGGGTATGTTTAGCCTGGAGAAGAGAAGGTTAAGGGGTGATATGATAGCCATGTTCAAATATATAAAAGGATGTCATATTGGGGAGGGAGAAAGGTTGTTTTCTGCTGCTCCAGAGAAGCAGACACGGAGCATGCGCCCTCGGTTGTCCTATAGCTGGGGGAGAGGCAGTGGCCAGACAGCGTGTGGCTTGGGCGCACTGCAGGCCCCGCACTGAGTGCCACCTGCCATTGTGTCAGCCCCCTCAGGATGACACCCGGGGCGGACCACACACCCCGCACACCCATTGCTACACCCCCTGACTGCCCAGGTAAAAATGTCTTTTAAAAATGCTCCCAAAAATTCTCTATGTCATAATCATAGCTGTCAACCTTCCCTTTTTTGGCGGGAAATTCCCTTATTCCAATGCCGTTTGTCGTTGTTTCCCTTTTTTGGTGGGAAATTCCCTTATTCCAATGCCGTTTCCCACCAAAAACAGAAGCACTGAACATCCCGGATTGTTAGATATCCCGTAAATTTCCCGGATTTCAAAGGAAGCAGCTCCTCTCCCTCCCTGCCAGCCAGGGAGGCTCCTCAGCTGCGTTGCTCGGCTCCGTTGCTCACCAATAGTTACAGAGAATAGGATGTCATTAGACAACAGCACTGTTTGTGCTTTGCTTGCATGTAAAATCAACCACTCTGGCCCAGCCCACAAATACACTCCTTCCAAAAGAGTGTTAAAGGATGCAAAGTCTGCAACACGTTTGTATAATAAGTCATTAATGGATGCCAGAGAGCCAAAAGAGTGAACCTGATCAATCTCCCCATGAAGAATTGACGCTTTTGAATTGTGGTGCTGGAGTCCCGTGGACTGCAAGATCAAACCGATCCATTTTGAAGGACAGCGGCCCTGGCTGCTCACCAGAAGGACAGATCCTGAAGCATCTCATGAGAAGAGAAGACTCCCTGGAAAAGAGACCCTGAGGTGGGGAAAGATGATGGTGTGCAGCCTGGTGTAAATTAATTTGTAGCCTGGGGGGATTACCACGGCGTGGACTGTCCCCAAGAACCGTAGACTGTCCCCGGGACAGGTGAGGCTGCTGATCCCTTATTTTCAAATCTGAAAGTTGACAGCTATGGTCATAATGCAAAATCCCTCCCTGCAGAAATGTACGGGAAGAAAGATGGCTGCCCCCATCTTTCTATGGGGTTGCGGCACTCATCTTGCTTTCAGGCCGAGGGAGCCGCCGTTTGTCCACAGACAGCTTTCCGGATCATGTGGCCAGCAGGACTAAACCACTTCTGGTGCAATGGGACACTGTGACGAGTGCCAGAGCGCATGGAAAAACTGTTTATCTTCCCACCACAGCAGTACCTATTTATCTACTTGCACTGGTGTGCTTTCGAACTGCTGAGCTCCCGTCTGTCGCGGGGATTCGAACTGCCAACCTTCTGATAGGCAAACCCAAGAGACTCAGTGGTTTAGACCACAGCGCCACCCGCGTCCCTCTTGGGCAGAAGTAAACAGGGAAAACCCCTCCCACCCTCCCCCAATTCTCCCTGATCCCCGTTGAGCTTGTTGTGATTGCAAATGACAAAGGTTGTGCATGGCAGGATTCATCCCAGTACCAGTGTCTTCCCTTTCCTGGGTAATATTGGGCTAGATTGGTTAACAGTCGTAACTTACAGCTCATCCCTACTTCCGCCTGCCCCATGCCTAGAAAGCAGAGGTCCAAGCGGCTTCTCACTTGTTCCACAGTTTCTAGGCCTCGGTCTGAGTGGTTTGGCCTTTGCCCTGCCAATTGACATGGGAAACTCGCAGCTTAGCGATGAATTAGAGCAAACGTCAACCTGGATAAAACTCAATCAATGTTTGCTCTGATTCAGCAGTAAAGATGGGGTTTCCCCAGGGGAAAGCAGTGGGGGTGGGGGTGGGACAGCAGGTTTCGATAAGCCCTTGGTATGGGGCAATTTTTAATGTTCATATACCATTAACTGCATCTAAATTGCAAAAATCGAGAATGTGGAAGCAGAAGTGTATGCCTATTAATTATTGAGCACTATGCTACCTTTTGGGGATCAAAAACCCACTTGCAGAATGAAAAATCCCCCCTCCAATGTATTCATTTAAGACCTCCTTTGGCTATCCTGATTGCAACTGGAAATTTAAATAATTTAGCTGCTCATTACTAAAACATGTCAAAGTAATTTGCAAATGTTTACATTTGATAAAATGCACCTTTTAAATTATGTATCGCTTCCTATCACTTCAGTAAACATTTGTTTTCTCCCTTTTCCCCACCCAGCGTACATGGGATACGTTTCGGCGCAGCGTGGTTCCCAAACAATGGCTCTTAATAAAAAAACTGAGTTCACGCCGCTTAAATGCAAAAAGAGAAAACAGGCCTGATTGAAGATGTCGAAATAGCTTCTTGCACCTCTGTTTGTCCTTCCGCCTTCCTCCTCTGCACACTGCCTGTTTGTAATGAACAGTGTGACCTTGTGCTGCATTTACCGTTGAGAATGATTAGTGATGTGGAAACAGAGAATCAAATTTATAATCCTTCTGGCAGGAGGGATTTATAGAGGCTATTTAATCTTGTTTCTAGCTTAAGAACTCAGTCTGTTAGTAGAGGAGTGTTTGGAGAATCAGTTCATAGGTGAAACCCAGTTTAATGAGGCATTACTCATGAACAAGAAGAAAGCCTGTTCCATAGAAGTGGGGACTAGGCCAAAGGAACAGGTGGAAATTGCAGGGAGAAAGGATGAGGCATCTCTTAAAATACCTCCAGCAGTATCACGAACTAAATTCTGTTTATATCTAAGCAAGTGCTCAGTTATCCTGTGCAAATTCTGCAGACAATTAAATTACTTCTATACAATATTGACCAGAGGTCCCCCAAATGCAGGCAATCTCAATCTATATTTTGTGAGAAAGAAGGTGTTGGCATGTTTAAAAGGAACAACCTTTTAAACATACCCAGGGAGCTGGGTATGTTTAGCTTGGAGAAGAGAAGGTTGAGGGGTGATATGATAGCCATGTTCAAATATATAAAAGGATGTCATATAGGGGAGGGAGGAAGGTTGTTTTCTGCTGCTCCAGAGAAGCGGACACGGAGCAATGGATTCAAACTACAAGAAAGAAGATTCCACCTAAACATTAGGAAGAACTTCCTGACAGTAAGAGCTGTTCGACAGTGGAATTTGCTGCCAAGGAGTGTGGTGGAGTCTCCTTCTTTGGAGGTCTTTAACCATCTGACTTAAGCATATTTAAGCATCAGCCATTCCACAAACTCAGTTGTACTTGCACACAAACTGCACACCCAGAGAGACCGATCCCCATCTCTGAGCGCCAGACGACTCCAGGGGTTCCTGCGCTTGTCCTGGGTTCAGTTTCCTTGCAATGAAGAATGGGGAACTGATCTTGCTTCCCCATTACCTTCCCAGGGATGCCCCAGGCCAAAGTTCTGGGTCCAGCTCAGAGAAAGACAATCTCCTGCCTCTCCAGATTCCAGCATCTTCCCAACTCACCAGACGCAACCCCTGCCACCAGCCTCTATGTCTGCATCTTGGGATGACGGGGCATCCCTCCAGGGAAGTGTGTAGAAGAGATTTCCCTTACTAGCTTACTTGTCACAAACCAAAAGACCTATTTCTCTTTTTAACAAAAATATTATTTATTCATTTTTTACAAAATGGTCCCCCCCCCCATTTTAACATAAACCATAGTGTTAACTACCCTTGAATGCTCCCCATTTTCCCTACACTATTCTATACATCGATTTTAACCTATCTAACTAAAAAAAGTCCTGCTTGTTGTTTTAAGTCCCGAAAGAGTCCATAAAAAGTGTCCAGTCCTCAAGTTCACTGCCAGGTGGAGGGTCGATGTTCCCGATGTCATCTTCAGGGCGGCTTCTTTCCCGGCTGATGACCTTCTTGCTGGGGTCTTCTTTCCTTCGGACGTCTTCTCCCAGGCTCCAGCAGATAGGCCGCCGTTTCCCATCGTGGTTTTGTTCCATGCAGGAAAGAGAGAAAAGAGATTGTGTTAGAAAGGGTATTAAATCTCATTAATCTTAGCCCCTCTAGTTGCCCCAAAATAATCCCCGCTTCTGGTGAATAAAGAATTAAAAAAGAAAGAGGCATTTTCAAACAAATAAATGGAAGAAAGTTGCTGCTAGGGGGTTGTCTGCCCCCCCCCACTTGAGAGGATGGCAGAGAGGCCTGAAAGGAACCGGGCCATGGGCGTACGCCAGCGACTGGGGGAGCTTCATAAAGCCTGCCTGTCCTGGGGGCAGGACCCCTAACAAAGGGGAAACAACAAAGGAATGATCGTCCCTTTGGGGGTGACACTTAGGGGGTGGGACCAGATCGTGGGCCAGCCCCCTTGTGTTAACAGGACTGTTTCAACAGGGATGGGGTTTTAAGTTGGGTGGGTGCTGTTTGATTTGCAGGGTGGTGGTGTTTTAAATTATTGTTAAATGTGTTATGTTGATTTAGATTTTGTGTTTGTGGGCTGGAGTGTAGTTTCAGGGCTTTTGTATTGTTTATTAGTGTACATACATTAGCCTTGTGGGTATTTCTCTTATGTTTTTATTATTTTAATTTATATTAAGTTCTGATTTTTTTATCATTTATTTTGTGCTTCGTCTATTGTAACCTGGTGTTGTGAACTACCCTGAGATTCAAAATTAATCAATAAAATCAACCATGAAGATTAAAAAAGAACTTCAACAAAAAACGCAACAACAATAAAAAGGTTTCGTACCTCTATGTACGGAGGGTCGTGAGGGGGGGGCACCACTCCTCTTGGTCGATCCTGATGGCGTTGATGTTCCTGGCGCTGGTCCAGACTGGATCCCGCGGAGAGCAGAAGATGGTATCTCTGCAGCACAACCCTGATGTTCACGTTGCCTTGGCCTGGCGCGACTGCGGATGTTCTGTCAGGAGGAGAAAGGGGCTCCTTGAGAAACGTCGCATCCAAACAGCCCACCAGATGCCTCACTCTGGAGAGCCAGTGTGGTGTAGTGGTTAAGAGCAGTGGACTCGTAATCTGGGGAACCGGGTTCAATTCCCCGCTCCTCCACATGCAGCTGCTGGGTGACCTTGGGCTAGTCACACTTCTCTGAAGTCTCTCAGCCCCACTCACCTCACAGAGTGTTTGTTGTGCGGGAGGAAGGGAAAGGAGATTGTTAGCCACTTTGAGACTCCTTTGGGTAGTGATAAAGCGGGATATCAAATCCAAACTCCTCTTCTTCTTCACTCACCTGGCATGCAGCTCAGGAAGTCCTGCGGGTAAGGTTCCCTGTGAACACAGCGGAGCAGCCTCCTCACAAGGCGCCGGACCCTGCCTTTCTGCCGATGTTGATAGGCCCGCTGCATGATGTTCAGGCAGCTCCTCCCTGTCCGCCGGAGCCCTTCTTCCTCGTGCTGCTGCATCTCTTGCAGCCCTGAGTTGCAAGAGAGAAAGGTTGAGCACAGGAAAAGAGCCATTCATCCAGAATATTAAGACAGCCGTCAGGTGGCCCCAGCCAGGGGAGGCGCGCTTCTTGTAGGTGGGGATGCAGGAGTTCACAGGGTATCCACCCCAACCAGGACACAAGTAGTGGTGGTTCCCCTTGGGGAGGAGGAATCAGCTTTTCACAAGGCAAAAACCTGAAAAGCACCCCCACCAGAGCTCCTCCCAGGACCAGGTTGTGGGGTAGGGGAATATTTGTGTGTGAGAGAGGGGGCAGTGAAGTCACATGCCAACCCTCTTTGCATGTTCATCTTGTGGCACCTCTGGGAATCTGCCTCCCCCTAAAGCCCTTTCTCAGCAGAAGCATCCCTCCATTCGTCTCACTTACATGTACCATAGGATGCCATGTCTTGGGTCTGGATGAAACTGGCATCCCGGAAAGCCAGATGACCTAGAGAGACAGGGCAAGAAGAGGGACGTCATCTCAGTGCAAAGCAAGCGGAGACAGAGGCAGCTCGGCAGGAGGACAGGTATGCTCTGATGCGTCTAGAGGCCTCCACCCTCGCGGAGCACTCAGAGCAAGATCTGGGCGTAGGTGGCCTGGCGACATGCCCATCCTCCCTGCCATCATTACCAAGACGTTTCTGTCCATCCCTACCAGGGAAGGACGTTGCTTGACTTACCCAGAAGCAGAGCTGCCACCCTGGTGATTGCTGGCAGCGTGTTGTCAGACGGCTTCGTACATGTCAAGGCAGCACTCCGAAGGACGTTCTTGCTGAAGGTCTTGGTCTGTAGGCAAAGACAAAGGAGAAGTGGCAGAGTGCGGCAGAAGAGCCTTGCACCCCCAAAGACATCCCTGGGCAAAGCTGCCAATGAAGCAGAGGGACCTTACCAGATGCTTGGCAGCCTGGTGGAGAGCAAAGTGGAGGCTAAAGTTGTTGGGATGTGCCCACCACTTGACTTGTGGGGCTAGATGGGAAAGAGCCCTCCTGGCGGCCTGCAACACAAGAAGAGAAGAGGGTTACAAATTGCTGTAAAAGAAATCTCGGAAGCTCCTGAGAACAATCCCTCCCTCCTACTGCATAAGTCCACCTCCTTGGCCCTCACCTTGGCTACCTCATCCTCATCTTCCAGGTGGATGAGGACGACGATCAATTCATTAATGGCTTCTTCTTCAGTTGTTGTTGATATGGGAAGCCTTTGATCTCTCGCCCAGGCCCGAAGCAGCCCCAGATGTTGGATGGCTAATGCGCGGACAGAGTCTTCCTCCTGTAGGCAGAAAACATCAGAGGTTGTGTTTCTCATCAGAGCAGTTTCCTGCCTGCCTGCCCACCGGGGTGTTTTGAGGCTGCTCAGCCCCCTCTCCTCATCCTGGGGGAGACTGGGGGCAGAGGGGCTCTCCCCCTGTGTTTTCCAGGCAGGCTTCCAAGAGAAGGTGCTCCAGAGGAACACCCCCCGGAAGCCAGAACATCTCCGCTGCATGCTAGTCTAAACAAGACCCTTCCTCTTCCAAAGCATTCCTCCTCCACCACGTGTGATGTCCTGTGTTCCCTAATACTCACATGGGCAGCCAGACCGCAGTAGGTTTCCGCCAGCATCTTCAGCTCTTCCTCTCCCAGCTCCCTGGAGAAGTAGGCTTTGTCTACCAGGTCCATCAAGTCTGGGAGGACATCGGCTTCTGCACAAGGGAGGGAATCCAGCAGCGACAGCCGCAGAAGCGAAGGGTCCTACACAAAAGAGAGAATCTTTTCAAAGGTCTGAAAGGCCTTTGAGCATGAGCCCTTCAGCATTCTGTCAGCAAAAGAGTGCTGGGCCATGAATAGAAACGGGATCTGTATCTCCCTCCCTCCCTCTGAGCATCACTTGCCATGTCAGAGTCCAGAAGCAGGGATATCCCTCTGGCGCTGAGCTTCCGGACTTGCAGGTGGTCATGTTCCAGCCAGGTGAGGAGCTGCTCCAGTGTCTTCTCACAGGGATAGACCTGCAGGCGGCAGCTGAGCAGCTAAAGAGGCCCAAAGAGAAAGATATTCTTCAGTCATGAGGCAGCTGCAAGGTCCAAATTCTGATGAAGGCTGGTTGGGGAACCAAGGACACAAAGGGAGCCGAAGAACACAAAGCCCAACCCTCGGCAGAAACCAAGCCAGGACCCCCTTTCTGCACCCATTTCCTCCCGCGTCAGTCCCCCTCACCTCGATGTAGATAGCTGCCGCTACTTGTGGCACTCCGGCAAACTGCTGGTCCTCGAGAGCAGCGGTGATCTTTTCCACCATGGGAGGGATCCACCAGCGTCGCTTTCCGACAGCTCTGAAATGGAGAACCAGGTCTTGCTAAGCAAGGGAGAAACATCTCAGGAAGCAAACAGGGGCACAGTCCGATCCCGTGCCTTGAGCTCCGTTTGCCAGACCATTGAGGAAGGTCCCTGTGTTCTTCCTCTTACCTCACCATGGCAGACAACCCCTGGCTGAAATTCTCCGGGCAGAAAAGCTGGTCTATAATAGCCGTCTCGACCTGCGCTCTAGTGGTGCTGAGAAGGAGGTGCAGGACTTCCTTAGCCCCTCTGTGACAACAGCAAGGCCAGTGTTACCAAGAGGGTCATTGCCACACATTCCATTTCCTTCCCCTTCCTCCCTCCCTCCCTAGCAGCCGCCTGCAGGAGAGCCTCCCTTGGACTGGACCCCCCCCCCCGAGGTTGAAGGGAAAAGGACTCAATTGGCCCCTCTGCAAGACACTACTCACTCGAGGAATTCCTGGTCGTAGTGGAAGTTGACAACCATCCCCAGGAGAGCGATCAGCAGCTGTGGGAAGTTCCGGCGCACAGCTGCCTTGTACTCCTCCGTCCTGAGGATGGCGTGCAACAGGCTGGAGAGATGTTGCTGGAAGAGAGAGAGGTGCAAGTCACTTTCCCTGCTTTTCTGCAGAATACAGAAACCCCTCGATATCACCCTGGGAAGAAGGAAGCCAGAAAGCAGGTTCTTCGTGCTTACCACTTGGGTGGCAGATTCCGCCAAGGGGCTTTGGTAAAGCTGCTCGGCCATGAGATGGAGCAGTTGTTCTTGGTTGGCCGATGTCAAAACCTCCTTCCACACTCTCTTGCAGTCTCTGTGAATGCAAAAACAAGAGCAATGGTCAGATTCAAGTCTTCTGCGTGCTGCCATGCCCCAGAGAGAGGAGATGGCAGCAAGGGCCTTCTGAGCAAGCCCTGCAGCTTCCAACCATTCCCATAGCCCAGGAGAACCTGGAGGGCTCCATACCCGAAGGGAAACTGGAGGAGGTAGTCAACCACTTTGTCCAGGCGCTGGTACGACAAGATGGAGATAGCGGAGACGGCCATGTTTCTGCCCTCCACTGAAGGCCCCAGGGTGATGTTGTAGAAGGCCTCCAGCAGCACCTCCACCTGTCAGAGAAAAGGAGAGGGTTGCTGGGAGAGTACAAGGAAGTGGGGCTGTCTGCAGGAGGATCCCTCCATCTCTCATAGAAAGAGGGACCCTTGACCTGTGCCCCCACAGCCATCTTCCTCCAAAGGTCCCATTCAGGGTCCTTGGGAGTATTGGACCCAGACAGCTCCAGGGGACCAGTTCCCCTGTCCATTGTGGGCCAAGAGAAGAAGCTTGCCAGTCCACTCCCAGAAGGAGGAGGATTCCCCGGGATTCTGGAACCCAAGTTTCTCAGGACCCTTGGCTGAGGTTCATGTCCTGACATTGCCAGGCCCCTCTCAACCAACATGTGTCCTGGCCACCCAATGGCATGAGGCTGCCTCCCCTACACCAGAGCGGAGATTCTTCTTCTCTCCTACCTCTGCAGACCCCTTACCTCCACTGCTCTGCCGCTAAACTGCTTGAGGAACTCTTGCAGGACGTGGAAGATGTCTAAGGGGTTGAAGTTGCTCTCGACAACCAGGTCGCTGGCCAGGAAGCGCATGGCCTCCAAGAGCTGGTCCGCAGGGAGAAAGGCGCCAAAGACCTGGAGCAAGAGAGGAAGGTCAGAGGTGCCCACAGGGCCCAGGTGCTTTCTCTGCGGAACCCAGAACATGCGGCTTGAGGTTCCGCTGTGCCTTGTGTGACAGCGACTTACCCTGGCAAGAGAGTAGCAGTCATTGATGAATAATTCAGGAACCGGTCCTCCGGTGGAATTGAGGACCTTCTGGGCTCTGCTGATGAGTGCTTCGTTCCTTGATGTTTGTGCCAGCGTCTCTGCAAAGGAAAGCCAAAGGGTTAGTTCGGGTCTTGCTCACCCCACCCCTTGCTGGGATGCATTCTTCCAGTCTTACCTTCTTTGCGCCGCAGGATGGGCAGAAGATGGCAGAGGGCCTCTGCTGCCCGCTGCCTGCACTCCGGGTCTGTATCCAATGCGCAGAGACTCGAAATAGCCACCAGTTGGCCAAGGGAGGATGCAGGAAGCGCTACCGATGGCTGAGAAGAAACCCAGAGAAGGGACTGATAAGAGAAGCAACCCATCACCATTTCCCCTATGACATTTTTACTAAATCTTCAAAACATTGTCCCTTGGGCAACTTGCAGGGTGGGCCTAGAAGGGGCAGCCTGAAGGCCTTGACAGCCCTGCATGGTTGCAATGCTTCCCTTCAGTAACTCACATATTCCTGGATCTTCTGCAGGAGGGCGGAAAGATCTCGGAGCGCCTTCCTTCGGACCGTCTTCTTCCAACTCTTCAACGTGGTGATGGCATCCGTCATTCTGGCCTTCAGCTGGTCCTCGCTGAAGCCTTCGGGAGGAACATCAGCCGCATCCGGAGAACCTGTGGTTAGGATGCTGAGGGGAGAGAGGAGTAACACTTCTGTAAAAAGGTTTTATTGCCTCCCCTCCTTTAAAGACCCCAAGCACCACCACCATAGAAATGGACCGGGGGGGGGGGGGCTTTTGAAAGCAATTGATAATGGGGGGGGGGGGTTTGGCAAAGCATTACCTTGGAGGAAGATCCTCCCCATCTTCCAGGCCGATTTCCAATATTTCGTCCTCATTAAAATCAATTCCCTGTCCAAGAGAAAAGAGAAACAGGAAGTCAGAATGTGAGGAGTGGATCAGACCCATTCATGTTTTTCTGTTGGTCAGGAAAGCGCAGGCAAGGTAGTTGGGAAACAAACTGACAATCTCTGTCCTCCATTTCCTTAGAGACCTTATTTATCATTCATTCCTTTAGAGTATTTGTGCCCCTCTCTTAAGCCAACAAGGCTCCAAGAGAGTCTTCCATTAACTCAAATGAAAGAAACTCCCTAATTGCAGACTTCTATTGGACTGACCAATCTGACCAACAGAAATAACAACACACAAGGAAAGGTGGCAAGGAGAGCAGAGGAAAAGACGACTCACAAGCTCAGGCCCCAGTGTCTAGAATGCTGTTCTCCCCTCTCCCACTGATGAAATGGCTGCCGCCAGAGGACAGTTGGGAGAGAGGAGGCCTGAGGGAGCTGGCCTGTCTCAGCAGAGCCCATGGCGCTGTTTCTCATCCATTCATCCTTCCTCCAGGAGCAGAGCTCCGCCCGGCCTCCTGTCCTTCCCTCGCCTGCACCTGGGAGCAGCCCTTCCCTGCGATGGACTCTGTGGACAGGTGGGCAGCAGGGCTCCCTGCCTCAGCTCTGCAGAAAAACCAGATCCATCCGACACCCCCTTCCCCTCCACTCTTTTCCTCTTCTGTTTTTCCCTTCCCCTCCAAATTATAGTACGAAGAGAACATCCAGCATGTAGAAAAATAAATGAAGCCTCTCCCAGATTCACCTGTACGTAAACCAGAAGGAATCCTCTGTTCAAAATAATATTAAATCGGTTCCAATATAGGACACTAAACTTTCCTTTTCTGCCTTCCTTCCCCCCTTCAACAACTTGGGCAAAGCTCAACCCTTCCTTTGACTTTGGTTAGCCCTTTGCCAAACTTGGGGAGACCATTAATCTAGGTTCTAGAGTTCAGTCCCCTGGCCATGGCAACCTCCACTTACCTCCAGGAGTCTTTGGGACGCCATCTTCGAATGTAGTGACGGAGCGAAGGTCACTACAGGCCACCTCTGCAAACCTCGAGATGCTGAGGATGCAGGAACCTCCGTTCAAACGGTCACCAGTTCCGTTGCTAGGCAACGGCCCTGGAGAACATGGAATTCCCGGCCTCAGTGCCAAGGTTCTAGGAGAGTCCGTGTGGCCTAGTGGTCAGAGCAATGTTAAGGCCATGCAACTCAAGGGTGATATGTATTTATTCTGTGAAATGTACAGTTGCATACTTTTGTCTCTTATTTTTATCCTGCTTTGCAGACTCTTTTTGTCTCCTAAAGCAGCTGACATCAATTTAAAAGAAGGTGAGACAAGTCCCAAGACAAGACACCCAATGGAAGGGATGTGGAGGAACAAGGCAGAGGAAGAGCCCCTTTCACATGGCCCAAGGAGAGGCCGGAGATGTCCTGCTGGGGCCAAGCTGCCCTTTTCTTGGACAGAGATGCAGCAACGGACCCTGTAGGCCTTCCTGCCCAACTTCAAGGGGGCTGTGGGGCTCAAGCCCCTCTCAGATTCCCCTGGGGGGCTTATCTGGGGCCCCCAGGCAGCAGCAGGCAGTGCTTGGCCACTGCAAGGCTCCCTTGAGGGTCTCCCTTGCAACCGCCTTATCCTACAGGTTCCAGGATGGGGTGGCTGGGTGTTCATGGAGAATTGGTAGCCTGGCTCCAAGGGCCCCTTGCCCTCACAAAGGGGCCTCCCCCTGAGGGAAGAGAGGTGGGTTTCAGCAAGACCCAAGACAGCCATTCAGCCTCCAGGCTTCCTTGAGGAAGCCTCCTGAACCGAGTGGCAAAACAGGGCTTATATACACTTCCGCCCACCCAGGGGCGTAGGAAGGGGGGGGCGAAGGGGGCGGGTCGTCCCAGGTTCCATCATGGAGGGGCGTGACAAATTATCAAGGAACAATTACTGCCCTACTAGGGCAGTTCATAAAAAAACCTTTTTTTTAAAAAAAAAAATACCTGCTCCAAAGGCCTTATCTTACTATACTAGGGATTATATGGGTATATATGAAATTTCATGCATATCAATTAATATATGGAACCTCCTACATGAAAATAGCTGTTTACTTGGCTGTTTTCCTATGTCATGCAGGCAAAAAATAAAATAATTTAAAAAAAAATCAATTGGGGGGGGGGTGACAAGACGTTTTCCGCACCAGGTACCACCTGACCTTCTTACGCCTCTGCACCCACCCCTGGCGACACCCACCTAGGGCAGGATTGGCTGCTTTGCACTAGGCGGCCAATCACAATGCAGGCTTCAGAAGCCTGTCCTGCCTTGTCATGCGGACTCAGCTGAGAACAGGAGACTCCAAGGAGCAGACAGAATCCCTGACACCCCCCTTTCCGACTGCAAGTCCTCTGCGTTGCCCCATAGTCAAGGGCCAAGGTCTGAAGGCGGCTGGACTGGCCCAGTCCAGGGCCTCCCTGAGAGGAAATAGAAATACAACTAGGGAAGGCCTCTTTTGCCAAATCATCAGTTTCTTTAAAGCAACAGGTTATCATAACGTCTCAAAAGAAGCATATTCAATTATTTTTAGGGGTTCACATTATCACATTAATTGGGGCCCTTTGGGCCACTGCTACAGGGAAACCCAGTAAGATGTGTGGAGTATAAATAGCAAAATCATCATTATGCAATGGGACGTCCCTCTTTTTATCGGAGGAATGTTGGAGGTATTCTGTGGTTAGGCAATATATGGGACGTCCCTTATATTGGTGGGGGTGGGTGGGAATTGGGGGGGGGGACTAAAAATTACTTTACCTGGGGCAGAAATGGCTTCAAAGCAATCCATTACAAGGATCTAATGGAAGTGATCTGTAAGTGCAAACCTTCCAAAAAGAAGATGGAAAGGAAATGCTCCCCACCTGCTGAATTTCTGCCTGCCAGAAGGATGGTAAATTTAGAAATGGAAGGAAGGAAGGGGGAAGAGATCACCAGAAATTCTGCTTCTCTTCCTCATCTAGGAAGGTGATGGTGCTTTACTGCCCAGGGAATGGCAGGTGGTGGGGAGGATGATTTCTTCCATTGGTATGCTGCCATTTCAGCGACAGAACCCTCCAGGGAAGAAGGTGGAAAGGAGCCCAGAGACCCCAGAGACCCCCAGCGAGAGGCCGAGGGAGACGAGGGAGCTTTGCAAGGAGAGGCTGCTGTTCCAGGAAAGGTCGTCTGCTTCTCTGGGAGCCATGGGCAGCAGCTCCGCCCACCCCAGAAGAGCCTATTGGCTAGCCTGGAACGTCCATCAGCCAGGTAAGGAGGGCGGGCTCATCTTGTGAGGTGCCTAGGCAGGTAGGCTGCGCTAGACCAGTGTTTCCCAACCTCCTCGGGGCAACGGCACAGCTGCCCCACAAAAAAAATCTCGCGGCACACCACGACCCGGGGGGCGGGGTATCCGCGCGCCCTGGCGGGAGGGAGGGGCGAAAATGGAGTGGGAGATCGGCGGGCCAGGCGCCCACCCCCCCTCCCGCGCCCAGCCCCCCGGCAGCACCCGTCCCCGACCGCGACGCGGTTGAGCGGCAGCTTGCCCGGCACGTAGCCGGCCATGGCGCTGCCCGCCCCGGACCGGGCCAGACCAGCTGGCGGGCGGGCGGGGGAGCGGCGATCCCTTTGTGCCGAGCCTGGTGCCTGCCTGCCTGCCTGCCTGCCTGCTGGCTGCGCGTCGGGCAAGGAAGGCGAGAGGCGGCCGGGCGCTGGAGCTCCGCGGCGTCGGCGTCTCCCTGCCGCCGGCTCTGCTCCTGCTGCTTCCCGGCCTCCCGGCTCAGGCTCCACCCGCTGCTCCACCCGCTGCGGGAAGGGGAAGACACCGGCTGCTGTGCCGCCCTTCCGCTTCCGGGGCGGCAGAGGCAGCGGGCGAAGCGCCCGGCAGCCCTGGCAAAGGCTGCAGTCGGTGAGCGGGAAGCGCAGCCGGGGCGACGCCAGCCGCCCGGACCGCCCCGGAAGCGGAAGGGCGGCACAGCAGCCGGTGTCTTCCCCTTCCCACGGCACATCAGCCGGTGTCTCGCGGCACACCAGTGTGCCGCGGCACACCGGTTGGGAAACGTTGCGCTAGACCAGCAAGTTAGGGTGAGGGAAAAACTAATCCATGTTATTTCTGATGCATTCCAGAACGTGACCAAAGGCGTCGCAAAGGGAGCAGGGGACTCTGTCTGCCCGAAAGGGAACCAGTCCGTCTTGGGAAGGCCAGGTGGCCACCCCAGCTGGGTCTTTGCTCCTGGATGAGGCCCTTCTGGCCCCCAGGATCTCTCTCATCCGGCCCCTGATTCCCTCCGGGCTCCCTGGCCCTCCTGGCCTTCTTCTCCATCCTCGGCCACCTGGGCCTTGGCACCTCAGCTGGAGTCACCCAGGACTTGGCTCTCTGCACAGCATCTTCCTGTGGCCTAGAGACTCTCCAAGTGTCCCTCTTTCCCAGGGACTGTCCAGGATTTACAGAAGCCGCCTCGCTTCCTGATGGGACCCCAGAATGTTCCGCTTTTCCTAAGGACGTCCCTATTTGCATCAGAGAAATGTTGGAGGGTATGAAATTATGTGACCCCTGATCCAAGGAAAGAAGGAACTATACAACCTTTGAAGACATCTGAAGGGAGTCCTGTATAGGGAAGTTGTTAAGTGTTTAGTGTTTTATTATGTTTTATATATGTTGAAAGCAGCCCAGAGTGGTTGGGGCAACCCAGTCAGATGCGCGGAGTATAAATAGTATAATAGTATTGTTTTCGGCCGCAGGATGTGGGGCAGGATGGTGAAAAGGAACGGTTGTGAACATCCCCATCTCTGAGCGGTAGACGACTTCATCTTCTATTCAGTGGCAGAGTTGGTTCGCATGATTTTTTATATATATAAAAACAAACCAAAACAAAACAGGTTGTGTTTCTTGCGAAACCTTTGGCAAAGATCCACTGCCATGCCTGTCAGCACTGCTCCTCAGAAGATCCTTGCAGGTGGATCATAGCAAAACATTTATCGCATAAGCCTAGAACTCTTCTTCCACACAGGGCATAGTTAAACTGTGGAACTCATTGCCACAGGAGGCAGTGATGGCGATTGACTTGGAGGGCTTTAAAAGAAGATTAGACAAAGGGATATTGGTGGCTGCCAGCCAGGATGGCTCTGCTCTGCCTCAGCGGTCAGAGGTAGTAATGGACCACTTTGAACTCCTTGAATAAAAAGGTGGGATATAAATGCAATATAAAAATAACAACCTGTAGGCTGCAGAGTAATCCCAATAGGACTCCATGGTGGGGAAAGCACCCAACAGAGGCCAGTGATGCACCACCAGCGACAATCTTGTTAAATGGAAGTGCCCTACACTTCCCTCCATCTGACTTCAGCCATGCCACGAACTCAGTTGTACTTGCACACAAACTGCACACCCAGAGAGACCGATCCCCATCTCTGAGCGCCAGACGACTCCAGGGGTTCCTGCGCTTGTCCTGGGTTCAGTTTCCTTGCAATGAAGAATGGGGAACTGATCTTGCTTCCCCATTACCTTCCCAGGGATGCCCCAGGCCAAAGTTCTGGGTCCAGCTCAGAGCAAGACAATCTCCTGCCTCTCCAGACTCCAGCATCTTCCCAACTCACCAGACGCAACCCCTGCCACCAGCCTCTATGTCTGCATCTTGGGATGACGGGGCATCCCTCCAGGGAAGTGTGTAGAAGAGATTTCCCTTACTAGCTTACTTGTCACAAACCAAAAGACCTATTTCTCTTTTTAACAAAAATATTATTTATTCATTTTTTACAATATGATTCCCCCCCCCATTTTAACATAAACCATCGTGTTAACTACCCTTGAATGCTCCCCATTTTCCCTACACTATTCTATACATCGATTTTAACCTATCTAACTAAAAAAAAGTCCTGCTTGTTGTTTTAAGTCCCGAAAGAGTCCATAAAAAGTGTCCAGTCCTCAAGTTCACTGCCAGGTGGAGGGTCGATGTTCCCGATGTCGTCTTCAGGGCTGCTTCTTTCCCGGCTGATGACATTCTTGCGGGGGTCTTCTTTTCTTTGGACGTCTTCTCCCAGGCTCCAGCAGATAGGCCGCCGTTTCCCATCGTGGTTTTGTTCCATGCAGGAAAGAGAGAAAAGAGATTGTGTTAGAAAGGGTATTAAATCTCATTAATCTTAGCCCCTCTAGTTTCCCCAAAATAATCCCCGCTTCTGATGAATAAAGAATTAAAAAAGAAAGAGGCGTTTTCAAACAAATAAATGGAAGAAAGTTGCTGCTAGGGGGTTGCCTGCACACCCCCCCCCCACTTGAGAGGATGGCAGAGAGGCCTGCAAGGAACCGGGCCCTGGGCGTACTCCAGCGACTGGGGGAGCTTCATAAAGCCTGCCTGTCCTGGGGAAACAACAAATGATGATCGTCCCTTTGGGGGCGGCACTTAGTGGGTGGGACCAGATCGTGGGCCAGCCCCCTTGTGTTAACAGGACTGTTTCAACAGGGATGGGGTTTTAAGCTGGGTGGGTGCTGTTTGATTTGCAGGGTGGTGTTGTTTTAAATGGTTGTTAAATGTGTTATGTTGATTTAGATTTTGTGTTTGTGGGCTGGAGTGTAGTTTCAGGGCTTTTGTATTGTTTATTAGTGTACATACATTAGTCTTGTCACTGTTTCTATTATGTTTTTATTATTTTAATTTATATTAAGTTCTGATTTTTTATCATTTATTTTGTGCTTCGTCTATTGTAACCTGGTGTTGTGAACTACCCTGAGATTCAAAATTAATCAATAAAATCAACCATGAAGATTAAAAAAGAACTTCAACAAAAAACGCAACAACAACAAAAAGGTTTCGTACCTCTATGTACGGAGGGTCGTGAGGGGGGGGGCACCACTCCTCTTGGTCGATCCTGATGGCGTTGATGTTCCTGGCGCTGGTCCAGACTGGATCCCGCGGAGAGCAGAAGATGGTATCTCTGCAGCACAACCCTGATGTTCACGTTGCCTTGGCCTGGCGCGACTGCGGATGTTCTGTCAGGAGGAGAAAGGGGCTCCTTGAGAAACGTCGCATCCAAACAGCCCACCAGATGCCTCACTCTGGAGAGCCAGTGTGGTGTAGTGGTTAAGAGCAGTGGACTCGTAATCTGGGGAACCGGGTTCAATTCCCCGCTCCTCCACATGCAGCTGCTGGGTGACCTTGGGCTAGTCACACTTCTCTGAAGTCTCTCAGCCCCACTCACCTCGCAGAGTGTTTGTTGTGCGGGAGGAAGGGAAAGGAGATTGTTAGCCACTTTGAGACTCCTTTGGGTAGTGATAAAGTGGGATATCAAATCCAAACTCCTCTTCTTCTTCACTCACATTGCATGCAGCTCAGGAAGTCCTGCGGGTAAGGTTCCCTGTGAACACAGCGGAGCAGCCTCCTCACAAGGCGCCGGACCCTGCCTTTCTGCCGATGTTGATAGGCCCGCTGCATGATGTTCAGGCAGCTCCTCCCTGTCCGCCGGAGCCCTTCTTCCTCGTGCTGCTGCATCTCTTGCAGCCCTGAGTTGCAAGAGAGAAAGGTTGAGCACAGGAAAAGAGCCATCCATCCAGAATATTAAGACAGCCGTCAGGTGGCCCCAGCCAGGGGAGGCGTGCTTCTTGTAGGTGGGGATGCAGGAGTCCACAGGGTATCCACCCCAACCAGGACACAAGCAGTGGTGGTTCCCCTTGGGGAGGAGAAATCCGCTTTTCACAGGGCAAAAAGTTGCAAAGCACCCCCACCAGAGCTCCTCCTAGGACCAGGGTGTGGGGTAGGGGAATATTTGTGTGTGAGAGAGGGGGCAGTGAAGTCACATGCCAACCCTCTTTCCATGTTCATCTTGTGGCACCTCTGGGAATCTGCCTCCCCCTAAAGCCCTTTCTCAGCAGAAGCATCCCTCCGTTCGTCTCACTTACATGTATCATAGGATGCCATGTCTTGGGTCTGGATGAAACTGGCATCCCGGAAAGCCAGATGACCTAGAGAGACAGGGCAAGAAGAGGGACGTCATCTCAGTGCAAAGCAAGCGGAGACAGAGGCAGCTCGGCAGGAGGACAGGTATGCTCTGATGCGTCTAGAGGCCTCCACCCTCGCGGAGCACTCAGAGCAAGATCTGGGCATAGGTGGCCTGGGGACATGCCCATCCTCCCTGCCATCGTTACCAAGACGTTTCTGTCCATCCCTACCAGGGAAGGACGTTGCTTGACTTACCCAGAAGCAGAGCTGCCACCCTGGTGATTGCTGGCAGCGTGTTGTCAGACGGCTTCGTACATGTCAAGGCAGCACTCCGAAGGACGTTCTTGCTGAAGGTCTTGGTCTGTAGGCAAAGACAAAGGAGAAGTGGCATCAGACAGGCTTGAAAGTGCGGCAGAAGAGCCTTGCAGCCCCAAAGACATCCCTGGGCAAAGCTGCCAATGAAGCAGAGGGACCTTACCAGATGCTTGGCAGCCTGGTGGAGAGCAAAGTGGAGGCTAAAGTTGTTGGGATGTGCCCACCACTTGACTTGTGGGGCTAGATGGGAAAGAGCCCTCCTGGCGGCCTGCAACACAAGAAGAGAAGAGGGTTACAAATTGCTGTAAAAGAAATCTTGGAAGCTCCTGAGAACAATCCCTCCCTCCTACTGCATAAGTCCACCTCCTTGGCCCTCACCTTGGCTACCTCATCCTCATCTTCCAGGTGGATGAGGACGACGATCAGTTCATTAATGGCTTCTTCTTCAGTTGTTGTTGATATGGGAAGCCTTTGATCTCTCGCCCAGGCCCGAACCAGCCCCAGATGTTGGATGGCTAATGCGCGGACAGAGTCTTCCTCCTGTAGGCAGAAAACATCAGAGGTTGTGTTTCTCATCAGAGCAGTTTCCTGCCTGCCTGCCCACCGGGGTGTTTTGAGGGTGCTCAGCCCCCTCTCCTCATCCTGGGGGAGACTGGGGGCAGAGGGGCTCTCCCCCTGTGTTTTCCAGGCAGGCTTCCAAGAGAAGGTGCTCCAGAGGAACACCCCCCGGAAGCCAGAACATCTCCGCTGCATGCTAGTCTAAACAAGACCCTTCCTCTTCCAAAGCATTCCTCCTCCACCACGTGTGATGTCCTGTGTTCCCTAATACTCACATGGGCAGCCAGACCGCAGTAGGTTTCCGCCAGCATCTTCAGCTCTTCCTCTCCCAGCTCCCTGGAGAAGTAGGCTTTGTCTACCAGGTCCATCAAGTCTGGGAGGACATCGGCTTCTGCACAAGGGAGGGAATCCAGCAGCGACAGCCGCAGAAGCGAAGGGTCCTACACAAAAGAGAGAATCTTTTCAAAGGTCTGAAAGGCCTTTGAGCATGGGCCCTTCAGCATTCTGTCAGCAAAAGAGTGCTGGGCCATGAATAGAAACGGGATCTGTATCCCCCTCCCTCCCTCTGAGCATCACTTGCCATGTCAGAGTCCAGAAGCAGGGATATCCCTCTGGCGCTGAGCTTCCGGACTTGCAGGTGGTCATGTTCCAGCCAGGTGAGGAGCTGCTCCAGTGTCTTCTCACAGGGATAGACCTGCAGGCGGCAGCTGAGCAGCTAAAGAGGCCCAAAGAGAAAGAAACTCTTCAGTCATTTGGCAGCTGCAAGGTCCAAATTCTGATGAAGGCTGGTTGGGGAACCAAGGACACAAAGGGAGCCGAAGAACACAAAGCCCAACACTCGGCAGAAACCAAGCCAGGACCCCCTTTCTGCACCCATTTCCTCCCGCGTCAGTCCCCCTCACCTCGATGTAGATAGCTGCCGCTACTTGTGGCACTCCGGCAAACTGCTGGTCCTCGAGAGCAGCGGTGATCTTTTCCACCATGGGAGGGATCCACCAGCGTCGCTTTCCGACAGCTCTGAAATGGAGAACCAGGTCTTGCTAAGCAAGGGAGAAACATCTCAGGAAGCAAACAGGAGCACAGTCCGATCCCGTGCCTTGAGCTCCGTTTGCCAGACCATTGAGGAAGGTCCCTGTGTTCTTCCTCTTACCTCACCATGGCAGACAACCCCTGGCTGAAATTCTCCGGGCAGAAAAGCTGGTCTATAATAGCCGTCTCGACCTGCGCTCTAGTGGTGCTGAGAAGGAGGTGCAGGACTTCCTTAGCCCCTCTGTAACAACAGCAAGGCCAGTGTTACCAAGAGGGTCATTGCCACACATTCCAATTCCTTCCCCTTCCTCCCTCCCTCCCTAGCAGCCGCCTGCAGGAGAGCCTCCCTTGGACTGGACCCCCCCCCCGAGGTTGAAGGGAAAAGGACTCCATTGGCCCCTCTGCAAGACACTACTCACTCGAGGAATTCCCGGTCGTAGTGGAAGTTGACAACCATCCCCAGGAGAGCGATCAGCAGCTGTGGGAAGTTCCGGCGCACAGCTGCCTTGTACTCCTCCGTCCTGAGGATGGCGTGCAACAGGCTGGAGAGATGTTGCTGGAAGAGAGAGAGGTGCAAGTCACTTTCCCTGCTTTTCTGCAGAATACAGAAACCCCTCGATATCACCCTGGGAAGAAGGAAGCCAGAAAGCAGGTGCTTCGTGCTTACCACTTGGGTGGCAGATTCCGCCAAGGGGCTTTGGTAAAGCTGCTCGGCCATGAGATGGAGCAGTTGTTCTTGGTCGGCCGATGTCAAAACCTCCTTCCACACTCTCTTGCAGTCTCTGTGAATGCAAAAACAAGAGCAATGGTCTTGATTCGAGTCTTCTGCGTGTTGCCATGCCCCAGAGAGAGGAGATGGCAGCAAGGGCTTTCTGAGCAAGCCCTGCAGCTTCCAACCATTCCCATAGCCCAGAAGAACCTGGAGGGCTCCATACCCGAAGGGAAACTGGAGGAGGTAGTCAACCACTTTGTCCAGGCGCTGGTACGACAAGATGGAGATAGCGGAGACGGCCATGTTTCTGCCCTCCACTGAAGGCCCCAGGGTGATGTTGTAGAAGGCCTCCAGCAGCACCTCCACCTGTCAGAGCAAAAGAGAGGGTTGCTGGGAGAGTACAAGGAAGCGGGGCTGTCATAGAAAGAGGGACCCTTGACCTGTGCCCCCACAGCCATCTTCCTTCAAAGGTCCCAGGCAGCTCCAGGGGACCAGTTCCCCTGTCCATTGTGGGCCAAGAGAAGAAGCTTGCCAGTCCGCTCCCAGAAGGAGGAGGATTCCCCGGGATTCCGGAACCCAAGTTTCTCAGGACCCTTGGCTGAGGTTCATGTCCTGACATTGCCAGGCCCCTCTCAACCAACATGTGTCCTGGCCACCCAATGGCATGAGGCTGCCTCCCCTACACCAGAGCGGAGATTCTTCTTCTCTCCTACCTCTGCAGACCCCTTACCTCCACTGCTCTGCCGCTAAACTGCTTGAGGAACTCTTGCAGGAGGTGGAAGATGTCTAAGGGGTTGAAGTTGCTCTCGACAACCAGGTCGCTGGCCAGGAAGCGCATGGCCTCCAAGAGCTGGTCCGCAGGGAGAAAGGCGCCAAAGACCTGGAGCAAGAGAGGAAGGTCAGAGGTGCCCACAGGGCCCAGGTGCTTTCTCTGCGAAACCCAGAACATGTGGCTTGAGGGGCCGCTGTGCCTTGTGTGACAGCGACTTACCCTGGCAAGAGAGTAGCAGTCATTGATGAATAATTCAGGAACCGGTCCTCCGGTGGAATTGAGGACCTTCTGGGCTCTGCTGATGAGTGCTTCGTTCCTTGATGTTTGTGCCAGCATCTCTGCAAAGGAAAGCCAAAGGGTTAGTTCGGGTCTTGCTCACCCCACCCCTTGCTGGGATGCATTCTTCCAGTCTTACCTTCTTTGCGCCGCAGGATGGGCAGAAGATGGCAGAGGGCCTCTGCTGCCCGCTGCCTGCACTCCGGGTCTGTATCCAATGCGCAGAGACTCGAAATAGCCACCAGTTGGCCAAGGGAGGATGCAGGAAGCGCTACCGATGGCTGAGAAGAAACCCAGAGAAGGGACTGATAAGAGAAGCAACCCATCACCATTTTCCCTATAACATTTTTACTAAATCTTCAAAACATTGTCCCTTGGGCAACTTGCAGGGTGGGCCTAGAAGGGGCAGCCTGAAGGCCTTGACAGCCCTGCATGGTTGCAATGCTTCCCTTCAGTAACTCACATATTCCTGGATCTTCTGCAGGAGGGCGGAAAGATCTCGGAGCGCCTTCCTTCGGACCGTCTTCTTCCAACTCTTCAACGTGGTGATGGCATCCGTCATTCTGGCCTTCAGCTGGTCCTCGCTGAAGCCTTCGGGTGGAACATCAGCCGCATCCGGAGAACCTGTGGTTAGGATGCTGAGGGGAGAGAGGAGTAACACTTCTGTAAAAAGGTTTTATTGCCTCCCCTCCTTTAAAGACCCCAAGCACCACCACCATAGAAATGGACCGGGGGGGGGGCTTTTGAAAGCAATTGATAATTGGGGGTTGGGGGTTGGCAAAGCATTACCTTGGAGGAAGATCCTCCCCATCTTCCAGGCCGATTTCCAATATTTCGTCCTCATCAAAATCAATTCCCTGTCCAAGAGAAAAGAGAAACAGGAAGTCAGAATGTGAGGAGTGGATCAGACCCATTCATGTTTTTCTGTTGGTCAGGAATGCGTAGGCAAGGTAGTTGGGAAACAAACTGACAATCTCTGTCCTCCATTTCCTTAGAGACCTTATTCATCATTCATTCCTTTAGAGTATTTGTACCCCTCTCTTAAGCAAAAAGGCTCCAAGAGAGTATTCCATTAACTCAAATGAAAGAAACTCCCTAATCGCAGACTTCTATTGGAATGAAGGATCTGACCAACAGAAATACAACACACAAGGAAAGGTGGAAGGAGGGCAGAGGAAAAGACGACTCACAAGCTCAGGCCCCAGTGTCTAGAATGCTGTTCTCATCCCTCCCACTGATGAAATGGCTGCCGCCAGAGGACAGTTGGGAGAGAGGAGGCCTGAGGGAGCTGGCCTGTCTCAGCAGAGCCCATGGCGCTGTTTCTCATCCATTCATCCTTCCTCCAGGAGCAGAGCTCCGCCCGGCCTCCTGTCCTTCCCTCGCCTGCACCTGGGAGCAGCCCTTCCCTGCGATGGACTCTGTGGACAGGTGGGCAGCAGGGCTCCCTGCCTCAGCTCTGCAGAAAAACCAGATCCATCCGACACCCCCTTCCCCTCCACTCTTTTCCTCTTCTGTTTTTCCCTTCCCCTCCAAATTATAGTACGAAGAGAACATCCAGCATGTAGAAAAATAAATGAAGCCTCTCCCAGATTCACCTGTACGTAAACCAGAAGGAATCCTCTGTTCAAAATAATATTAAATCGGTTCCAATATAGGACACTAAACTTTCCTTTTCTGCCTTCCTTCCCCCCTTCAACAACTTGGGCAAAGCTCAACCCTTCCTTTGACTTTGGTTAGCCCTTTGCCAAACTTGGGGAGACCATTAATCTAGGTTCTAGAGTTCAGTCCCCTGGCCATGGCAACCTCCACTTACCTCCAGGAGTCTTTGGGACGCCATCTTCGAATGTAGTGACGGAGCGAAGGTCACTACAGGCCACCTCTGCAAACCTCGAGATGCTGAGGATGCAGGAACCTCCGTTCAAACGGTCACCAGTTCCGTTGCTAGGCAACGGCCCTGGAGAACATGGAATTCCCGGCCTCAGTGCCAAGGTTCTAGGAGAGTCCGTGTGGCCTAGTGGTCAGAGCAATGTTAAGGCCATGCAACTCAAGGGTGATATGTATTTATTCTGTGAAATGTACAGTTGGATACTTTTGTCTCTTATTTTTATCCTGCTTTGCAGACTCTTTTTGTCTCCTAAAGCAGCTGACATCGATTTAAAAGAAGGTGAGACAAGTCCCAAGACAAGACACCCAATGGAAGGGATGTGGAGGAACAAGGCAGAGGAAGAGCCCCTTTCACATGGCCCAAGGAGAGGCCGGAGATGTCCTGCTGGGGCCAAGCTGCCCTTTTCTTGGACAGAGATGCAGCAACGGACCCTGTAGGCCTTCCTGCCCAACTTCAAGGGGGCTGTGGGGCTCAAGCCCCTCTCAGATTCCCCTGGGGGGCTTATCTGGGGCCCCCAGGCAGCAGCAGGCAGTGCCTGGCCAATGCACAGGCTCCCTTGAGGGGCTCCCTTGCAACCGCCTTATCCTACAGGTTCCAGGATGGGGTGGCTGGGTGTTCATGGAGAATTGGTAGCCTGGCTCCAAGTGTCCCTTGCCCTCACAAAGGGGCCTCCCCCTGAGGGAAGAGAGGTGGGTTTCAGCAAGACCCAAGACAGCCATTCAGCCTCCAGGCTTCCTTGAGGAAGCCTCCTGAACCGAGTGGCAAAACAGGGCTTATATACACTTCCGCCCACCCAGGGGCGTAGGAAGGGGGGGGCGAAGGGGGCGGGTCGTCCCAGGTTCCATCATGGAGGGGCGTGACAAATTATCAAGGAACAATTACTGCCCTACTAGGGCAGTTCATAAAAAAACCTTTTTTTTTAAAAAAAAAATACCTGCTCCAAAGGCCTTATCTTACTATACTAGGGATTATATGGGTATATATGAAATTTCATGCATATCAATTAATATATGGAACCTCCTACATGAAAATAGCTGTTTACTTGGCTGTTTTCCTATGTCATGCAGGCAAAAAATAAAATAATTTAAAAAAAAATCAATTGGGGGGGGGGGTGACAAGACGTTTTCCGCACCAGGTACCACCTGACCTTCTTACGCCTCTGCACCCACCCCTGGCGACACCCACCTAGGGCAGGATTGGCTGCTTTGCACTAGGCGGCCAATCACAATGCAGGCTTCAGAAGCCTGTCCTGCATTGTCATGCGGACTCAGCTGAGAACAGGAGACTCCAAGGAGCAGACAGAATCCCTGACACCCCCCTTTCCGACTGCAAGTCCTCTGCGTTGCCCCATAGTCAAGGGCCAAGGTCTGAAGGCGGCTGGACTGGCCCAGTCCAGGGCCTCCCTGAGAGGAAATAGAAATACAACTAGGGAAGGCCTCTTTTGCCAAATCATCAGTTTCTTTAAAGCAACAGGTTATCATAACGTCTCAAAAGAAGCATATTCAATTATTTTTAGGGGTTCACATTATCACATTAATTGGGGCCCTTTGGGCCACTGCTACAGGGAAACCCAGTAAGATGTGTGGAGTATAAATAGCAAAATCATCATTATGCAATGGGACGTCCCTCTTTTTATCGGAGGAATGTTGGAGGTATTCTGTGGTTAGGCAATATATGGGACGTCCCTTATATTGGTGGGGGTGGGTGGGAATTGGGGGGGGGGACTAAAAATTACTTTACCTGGGGCAGAAATGGCTTCAAAGCAATCCATTACAAGGATCTGATGGAAGTGATCTGTAAGTGCAAACCTTCCAAAAAGAAGATGGAAAGGAAATGCTCCCCACCTGCTGAATTTCTGCCTGCCAGAAGGATGGTAAATTTAGAAATGGAAGGAAGGAAGGGGGAAGAGATCACCAGAAATTCTGCTTCTCTTCCTCATCTAGGAAGGTGATGGTGCTTTACTGCCCAGGGAATGGCAGGTGGTGGGGAGGATGATTTCTTCCATTGGTATGCTGCCATTTCAGCGACAGAACCCTCCAGGGAAGAAGGTGGAAAGGAGCCCAGAGACCCCTGAGACCCCCAGCAAGAGGCCGAGGGAGACGAGGGAGCTTTGCAAGGAGAGGCTGCTGCTCCAGGAAAGGTCTGGCTGCTTCTCGGGGAGCCATGGGCAGCAGCTCCGCCCACCCCAGAAGAGCCTATTGGCTAGCCTGGAACGTCCATCAGCCAGGTAAGGAGGGCGGGCTCATCTTGTGAGGTGCCTAGGCAGCTAGGCTGCGCTAGACAAGCAAGTTAGGGTGAGGGAAAAACTAATCCATGTTATTTCTGATGCATTCCAGAACGTGACCAAAGGCGTCGCAAAGGGAGCAGGGGACTCTGTCTGCCCGAAAGGGAACCAGTCCGTCTTGGGAAGGCCAGGTGGCCACCCCAGCTGGGTCTTTGCTCCTGGATGAGGCCCTTCTGGCCCCCAGGATCTCTCTCATCCGGCCCCTGATTCCCTCCGGGCTCCCTGGCCCTCCTGGCCTTCTTCTCCATCCTCGGCCACCTGGGCCTTGGCACCTCAGCTGGAGTCACCCAGGACTTGGCTCTCTGCACAGCTTCTTCCCGTGGCCTAGAGACTCTCCAAGTGTCCCTCTTTCCCAGGGACTGTCCAGGATTTACAGAAGCCGCCTCGCTTCCTGATGGGACCCCAGAATGTTCCGCTTTTCCTCAGGACGTCCCTATTTGCATCAGAGAAATGTTGGAGGGTATGAAATTATGTGACCCCTGATCCAAGGAAAGAAGGAACTATACAACCTTTGAAGACATCTGAAGGCAGTCCTGTATAGGGAAGTTGTTAAGTGTTTAGTGTTTTATTATGTTTTATATATGTTGAAAGCAGCCCAGAGTGGTTGGGGCAACCCAGTCAGATGCGCGGAGTATAAATAGTATAATAGTATTGTTTTCGGCCGCAGGATGTGGGGCAGGATGGTGAAAAGGAACGGTTGTGAACATCCCCATCTCTGAGCAGTAGACGACTTCATCTTCTATTCAGTGGCAGAGTTGGTTCGCATGATTTTTTATATATATAAAAACAAACCAAAACAAAACAGGTTGTGTTTCTTGCGAAACCTTTGGCAAAGATCCACTGCCATGCCTGTCAGCACTGCTCCTCAGAAGATCCTTGCAGGTGGATCATAGCAAAACATTTATCGCATAAGCCTAGAACTCTTCTTCCACACAGGGCATAGTTAAACTGTGGAACTCATTGCCACAGGAGGCAGTGATGGCGATTGACTTGGAGGGCTTTAAAAGAAGATTAGACAAAGGGATATTGGTGGCTGCCAGCCAGGATGGCTCTGCTCTGCCTCAGCGGTCAGAGGTAGTAATGGACCACTTTGAACTCCTTGAATAAAAAGGTGGGATATAAATGCAATATAAAAATAACAACCTGTAGGCTGCAGAGTAATCCCAATAGGACTCCATGGTGGGGAAAGCACCCAACAGAGGCCAGTGATGCACCACCAGCGACAATCTTGTTAAATGGAAGTGCCCTACACTTCCCTCCATCTGACTTCAGCCATGCCACGAACTCAGTTGTACTTGCACACAAACTGCACACCCAGAGAGACCGATCCCCATCTCTGAGCGCCAGACGACTCCAGGGGTTCCTGCGCTTGTCCTGGGTTCAGTTTCCTTGCAATGAAGACTGGATGGAGCGTTTCACGGCAGGAATCCTCCAACGGATCTTGCTTCCCCATTACCTTCCCAGGGATGCCCCAGGCCAAAGTTCTGGGTCCAGCTCAGAGCAAGACAATCTCCTGCCTCTCCAGATTCCAGCATCTTCCCAACTCACCAGACGCAACCCCTGCCACCAGCCTCTATGTCTGCATCTTGGGATGACGGGGCATCCCTCCAGGGAAGTGTGTAGAAGAGATTTCCCTTACTGCCTTACTTTTCACAAACCAAAAGACCTATTTCTCTTTTTAACAAAAATATTATTTATTCATTTTTTACAAAATGATTCCCCCCCCATTTTAACATAAACCATAGTGTTAACTACCCTTGAATGCTCCCCATTTTCCCTACACTTTTCTATACATCGATTTTAACCTATCTAACTAAAAAAAGTCCTGCTTGTTGTTTTAAGTCCCGAAAGAGTCCATTAAAAGTGTCCAGTCCTCAAGTTCACTGCCAGGTGGAGGGTCGATGTTCCCGATGTCGTCTTCAGGGCGGCTTCTTTCCCGGCTGATGACATTCTTGCGGGGGTCTTCTTTTCTTTGGACGTCTTCTCCCAGGCTCCAGCAGATAGGCCGCCGTTTCCCATCGTGGTTTTGTTCCATGCAGGAAAGAGAGAAAAGAGATTGTGTTAGAAAGGGTATTAAATCTCATTAATCTTAGCCCCTCTAGTTGCCCCAAAATAATCCCCGCTTCTGGTGAATAAAGAATTAAAAAAGAAAGAGGCGTTTTCAAACAAATAAATGGAAGAAAGTTGCTGCTAGGGGGTTGCCTGCCCACCCCCACCCCACTTGAGAGGATGGCAGAGAGGCCTGCAAGGAACCGGACCCTGGGCGTACTCCAGCGACTGGGGGAGCTTCATAAAGCCTGCCTGTCCTGGGGAAACAACAAAGGATGATCGTCCCTTTGGGGGCGACACTTAGGGGGAGGGACCAGATCGTGGGCCAGCCCCCTTGTGTTTCAACAGGGATGGGGTTTTAAGCTGGGTGGGTGCTGTTTGATTTGCAGGGTGGTGGTGTTTTAAATGGTTGTTAAATGTGATATGTGATTTAGATTTTGTGTTTGTGGGCTGGAGTGTAGTTTCAGGGCTTATGTATAGTTTATTAGTGTACATACATTATTCTTGTGGCTGTTTCTATTATGTTTTTATTATTTTAATTTATATTAAGTTCTGATTTTTTTATCATTTATTTTGTGCTTCGTCTATTGTAACCTGGTGTTGTGAACTACCCTGAGATTCAAAATTAACCAATAAAATCAACCATGAAGATTAAAAAAGAACATCAACAAAAAACGCAACAACAACAAAAAGGTTTCGTACCTCTATGTACGGAGGGTCGTGAGGGGGGGGGCACCACTCCTCTTGGTCGATCCTGATGGCGTTGATGTTCCTGGCGCTGGTCCAGACTGGATCCCGCGGAGAGCAGAAGATGGTATCTCTGCAGCACAACCCTGATGTTCACATTGCCTTGGCCTGGCGCGACTGCGGATGTTCTGTCAGGAGGAGAATAATAATAATAGTAATAATAATAATAATAAATTTTTATTTATACCCTGCCCTTCCCAGCCAAGACCGGGCTCAGAGCGGCTAACACCCATAAAATCACAGTAAAACATACAAATCAATCAATTAAAATGCAAGTTAAAATACGATTTAAAATTTGAAATGCAGCCCACCAATCGAACAGGGTTAAACTAAAACCAATCCAAAGGCCAGGCGGAACAGCTCTGTCTTGCAGGCCCTGCGGAAAGATGCCAGATCCCGCAGGGCCCTCGTCTCTTCTGACAGACCATTCCACCAGGCCGGGGCCAGTACTGAGAAGGCCCTGGCCCTAGTTGCGACCAGCCTAGCATCCTTATGGCTCGGGACCTCCAACATGTTATTGTTTGAGGACCTTAAGGTCCTACACGGCGCATACCAGGAGAGACGGTCCCTTAGGTATTAGAAAGGGGCTCCCTGAGAAACGTCGCATCCAAACAGCCCCCCAGACTTCCAAATAGCCCAGCAGATGCCTCACTCACCTGGCATGCAGCTCAGGAAGTCCTGCGGGTAAGGTTCCCTGTGAACACAGCGGAGCAGCCTCCTCACAAGGCGCCGGACCCTGCCTTTCTGCCGATGTTGATAGGCCCGCTGCATGATGTTCAGGCAGCTCCTCCCTGTCCGCCGGAGCCCTTCTTCCTCGTGCTGCTGCATCTCTTGCAGCCCTGAGTTGCAAGAGAGAAAGGTTGAGCACAGGGAAAGAGCCATCCATCCAGAATATTAAGACAGCCGTCAGGTGGCCCCAGCCAGGGGAGGCGCGCTTCTTGTAGGTGGGGATGCAGGAGTCCACAGGGTATCCACCCCAACCAGGACACAAGCAGTGGTGGTTCCCCTTGGGGAGGAGAAATCCACTTTTCACAGGGCAAAAAGTTGCAAAGCACCCCCACCAGAGCTCCTCCTAGGACCAGGGTGTGGGGTAGGGGAATATTTGTGTGTGAGAGAGGGGGCAGTGAAGTCACATGCCAATCCTCTTTGCATGTTCATCTTGTGGCACCACTGGGAATCTGCCTCCCCCTAAAGCCCTTTCCCAGCAGAAGCATCCCTCCGTTCATCTCACTTACATGTACCATAGGATGCCATGTCTTGGGTCTGGATGAAACTGGCATCCCGGAAAGCCAGATGACCTAGAGAGACAGGGCAAGAAGAGGGACGTCATCTCAGTGCAAAGCAAGCGGAGACAGAGGCAGCTCGGCAGGAGGACAGGTATGCTCTGATGCGTCTAGAGGCCTCCACCCTCGCGGAGCACTCAGAGCAAGATCTGGGCGTAGGTGGCCTGGGGACATGCCCATCCTCCCTGCCATCGTTACCAAGACGTTTCTGTCCATCCCTACCAGGGAAGGACGTTGCTTGACTTACCCAGAAGCAGAGCTGCCACCCTGGTGATTGCTGGCAGCGTGTTGTCAGACGGCTTCGTACATGTCAAGGCAGCACTCCGAAGGACGTTCTTGCTGAAGGTCTTGGTCTGTAGGCAAAGACAAAGGAGAAGTGGCATCAGACAGGCTTGAAAGTGTGGCAGAAGAGCCTTGCACCCCCAAAGACATCCCTGGGCAAAGCTGCCAATGAAGCAGAGGGACCTTACCAGATGCTTGGCAGCCTGGTGGAGAGCAAAGTGGAGGCTAAAGTTGTTGGGATGTGCCCACCACTTGACTTGTGGGGCTAGATGGGAAAGAGCGCTCCTGGCGGCCTGCAACACAAGAAGAGAAGAGGGTTACAAATTGCTGTAAAAGAAATCTCGGAAGCTCCTGAGAACAATCCCTCCCTCCTACTGCATAAGTCCACCTCCTTGGCCCTCACCTTGGCTACCTCATCCTCATCTTCCAGGTGGATGAGGACGACGATCAATTCATTAATGGCTTCTTCTTCAGTTGTTGTTGATATGGGAAGCCTTTGATCTCTCGCCCAGGTCCGAACCAGCCCCAGATGTTGGATGGCTAATGCACGGACAGAGTCTTCCTCCTGTAGGCAGAAAACATCAGAGGTTGTGTTTCTCATCAGAGCAGTTTCCTGCCTGCCTGCCCACCGGGGTGTTTTGAGGCTGCTCAGCCCCCTCTCCTCATCCTGGGGGAGACTGGGGGCAGAGGGGCTCTCCCCCTGTGTTTTCCAGGCAGGCTTCCAAGAGAAGGTGCTCCAGAGGAACACCCCCCGGAAGCCAGAACATCTCCGCTGCATGCTAGTCTAAACAAGACCCTTCCTCTTCCAAAGCATTCCTCCTCCACCACGTGTGATGTCCTGTGTTCCCTAATACTCACATGGGCAGCCAGACCGCAGTAGGTTTCCGCCAGCATCTTCAGCTCTTCCTCTCCCAGCTCCCTGGAGAAGTAGGCTTTGTCTACCAGGTCCATCAAGTCTGGGAGGACATCGGCTTCTGCACAAGGGAGGGAATCCAGCAGCGACAGCCGCAGAAGCGAAGGGTCCTACACAAAAGAGAGAATCTTTTCAAAGGTCTGAAAGGCCTTTGAGCATGGGCCCTTCAGCATTCTGTCAGCAAAAGAGTGCTGGGCCATGAATAGAAACGGGATCTGTATCCCCCTCCCCCTCCCTCCCTCTGAGCATCACTTGCCATGTCAGAGTCCAGAAGCAGGGATATCCCTCTGGCGCTGAGCTTCCGGACTTGCAGGTGGTCATGTTCCAGCCAGGTGAGGAGCTGCTCCAGTGTCTTCTCACAGGGATAGACCTGCAGGCGGCAGCTGAGCAGCTAAAGAGGCCCAAAGAGAAAGATATTCTTCAGTCATGAGGCAGCTGCAAGGTCCAAATTCTGATGAAGGCTGGTTGGGGAACCAAGGACACAAAGGGAGCCGAAGAACACAAAGCCCAACACTCGGCAGAAACCAAGCCAGGACCCCCTTTCTGCACCCATTTCCTCCCGCGTCAGTCCCCCTCACCTCGATGTAGATAGCTGCCGCTACTTGTGGCACTCCGGCAAACTGCTGGTCCTCGAGAGCAGCGGTGATCTTTTCCACCATGGGAGGGATCCACCAGCGTCGCTTTCCGACAGCTCTGAAATGGAGAACCAGGTCTTGCTAAGCAAGGGAGAAACATCTCAGGAAGCAAACAGGGGCACAGTCCGATCCCGTGCCTTGAGCTCCGTTTGCCAGACCATTGAGGAAGGTCACCGTGTTCTTCCTCTTACCTCACCATGGCAGACAACCCCTGGCTGAAATTCTCTGGGCAGAAAAGCTGGTCAATAATGGCCGTCTCGACTTGCGCTCTAGTGGTGCTGAGAAGGAGGTGCAGGACTTCCTTAGCCCCTCTGTGACAACAGCAAGGCCAGTGTTACCAAGAGGGTCATTGCCACACATTCCATTTCCTTCCCCTTCCTCCCTCCCTCCCTAGCAGCCGCCTGCAGGAGAGCCTCCCTTGGACTGGACCCCCCCCCCCCCCGAGGTTGAAGAGAAAAGGACTCCATTGGCCCCTCTGCAAGACACTACTCACTCGAGGAATTCCTGGTCGTAGTGGAAGTTGACAACCATCCCCAGGAGAGCGATCAGCAGCTGTGGGAAGTTCCGGCGCACAGCTGCCTTGTATTCCTCCGTCCTGAGGATGGCGTGCAACAGGCTGGAGAGATGTTGCTGGAAGAGAGAGAGGTGCAAGTCACTTTCCCTGCTTTTCTGCAGAATACAGAAACCCCTCGATATCACCCTGGGAAGAAGGAAGCCAGAAAGCAGGTGCTTCGTGCTTACCACTTGGGTGGCAGATTCCGCCAAGGGGCTTTGGTAAAGCTGCTCGGCCATGAGATGGAGCAGTTGTTCTTGGTCGGCCGATGTCAAAACCTCCTTCCACACTCTCTTGCAGTCTCTGTGAATGCAAAAACAAGAGCAATGGTCTTGATTCGAGTCTTCTGCGTGTTGCCATGCCCCAGAGAGAGGAGATGGCAGCAAGGGCTTTCTGAGCAAGCCCTGCAGCTTCCAACCATTCCCATAGCCCAGAAGAACCTGGAGGGCTCCATACCCGAAGGGAAACTGGAGGAGGTAGTCAACCACTTTGTCCAGGCGCTGGTACGACAAGATGGAGATAGCGGAGACGGCCATGTTTCTGCCCTCCACTGAAGGCCCCAGGGTGATGTTGTAGAAGGCCTCCAGCAGCACCTCCACCTGTCAGAGAAAAGGAGAGGGTTGCTGGGAGAGTACAAGGAAGTGGGGCTGTCTGCAGGAGGATCCCTCCATCTCTCATAGAAAGAGGGACCCTTGACCTGTGCCCCCACAGCCATCTTCCTCCAAAGGTCCCATTCAGGGCCCTTGGGAGTATTGGACGCAGGCAGCTCCAGGGGAGCAGTTCCCCTGTCCATTGTGGGCCAAGAGAAGAAGCTTGCCAGTCCACTCCCAGAAGGAGGAGGATTCCCCGGGATTCTGGAACCCAAGTTTCTCAGGACACTTGGCTGAGGTTCATGTCCTGACATTGCCAGGCCCCTCTCAACTAACATGTGTCCTGGCCACCCAATGGCATGAGGCTGCCTCCCCTACAACAGAGCGGAGATTCTTCTTCTCTCCTACCTCTGCAGACCCCTTACCTCCACTGCTCTGCCGCTAAACTGCTTGAGGAACTCTTGCAGGAGGTGGAAGATGTCTAAGGGGTTGAAGTTGCTCTCGACAACCAGGTCGCTGGCCAGGAAGCGCATGGCCTCCAAGAGCTGGTCCGCAGGGAGAAAGGCGCCAAAGACCTGGAGCAAGAGAGGAAGGTCAGAGGTGCCCACAGGGCCCAGGTGCTTTCTCTGCGAAACCCAGAACATGTGGCTCGAGGGGCCGCTGTGCCTTGTGTGACAGCAGCTTACCCTGGCAAGAGAGTAGCAGTCATTGATGAATAATTCAGGAACCGGTCCTCCGGTGGAATTGAGGACCTTCTGGGCTCTGCTGATGAGTGCTTCGTTCCTTGATGTTTGTGCCAGCATCTCTGCAAAGGAAAGCCAAAGGGTTAGTTCGGGTCTTGCTCACCCCACCCCTTGCTGGGATGCATTCTTCCAGTCTTACCTTCTTTGCGCCGCAGGATGGGCAGAAGATGGCAGAGGGCCTCTGCTGCCCGCTGCCTGCACTCCGGGTCTGTATCCAATGCGCAGAGACTTGAAATAGCCACCAGTTGGCCAAGGGAGGATGCAGGAAGCGCTACCGATGGCTGAGAAGAAACCCAGAGAAGGGACTGATAAGAGAAGCAACCCATCACCATTTTCCCTATGACATTTTTACTAAATCTTCAAAACATTGTCCCTTGGGCAACTTGCAGGGTGGGCCTAGAAGGGGCAGCCTGAAGGCCTTGACAGCCCTGCATGGTTGCAATGCTTCCCTTCAGTAACTCACATATTCCTGGATCTTATGCAGGAGGGCGGAAAGATCTCGGAGCGCCTTCCTTCGGACCGTCTTCTTCCAACTCTTCAACGTCGTGATGGCATCCGTCATTCTGGCCTTCAGCTGGTCCTCGCTGAAGCCTTCGGGAGGAACATCAGCCGCATCCGGAGAACCTGTGGTTAGGATGCTGAGGGGAGAGAGGAGTAACACTTCTGTAAAAAGGTTTTATTGCCTCCCCTCCTTTAAAGACCCCAAGCACCACCACCATAGAAATGGACCGGGGGGGGGGGGTTTTTGAAAGCAATTGAAAGCAATTGATTATTGGGGGGGGAGGGTTGGCAAAGCCTTACCTTGGAGGAAGATCCTCCCCATCTTCCAGGCCGATTTCCAATATTTCGTCCTCATCAAAATCAATTCCCTGTCCAAGAGAAAAGAGAAACAGGAAGTCAGAATGTGAGGAGTGGATCAGACCCATTCATGTTTTTCTGTTGGTCAGGAAAGCGCAGGCAAGGTAGTTGGGAAACAAACTGAAAATCTCTGTCCTCCATTTCCTTAGAGACCTTATTTATCATTCATTCCTTTGGAGTATTTGTGCCCCTCTCTTAAGCCAACAAGGCTCCAAGAGAGTCTTCCATTAACTCAAATGAAAGAAACTCCCTAATTGCAGACTTCTATTGGACTGACCAATCTGACCAACAGAAATAACAACACACAAGGAAAGGTGGCAAGGAGGGCAGAGGAAAAGACGACTCACAAGCTCAGGCCCCAGGGTCTAGAATGCTGTTCTCATCCCTCCCACTGATGAAATGGCTGCCGCCAGAGGACAGTTGGGAGAGAGGAGGCCTGAGGGAGCTGGCCTGTCTCAGCAGAGCCCATGGCGCTGTTTCTCATCCATTCATCCTTCCTCCAGGAGCAGAGCTCCGCCCGGCCTCCTGTCCTTCCCTCGCCTGCACCTGGGAGCAGCCCTTCCCTGCGATGGACTCTGTGGACAGGTGGGCAGCAGGGCTCCCTGCCTCAGCTCTGCAGAAAAACCAGATTCACCTGACACCCCCTTCCCCTCCACTCTTTTCCTCTTCTGTTTTTCCCTTCCCCTCCAAATTATAGTACGAAGAGAACATCCAGCATGTAGAAAAATAAATGAAGCCTCTCCCAGATTCACCTGTACGTAAACCAGAAGGAATCCTCTGTTCAAAATAATATTAAATCGGTTCCAATATAGGACACTAAACTTTCCTTTTCTGCCTTCCTTCCCCCCTTCAACAACTTGGGCAAAGCTCAACCCTTCCTTTGACTTTGGTTAGCCCTTTGCCAAACTTGGGGAGACCATTAATCTAGGTTCTAGAGTTCAGTCCCCTGGCCATGGCAACCTCCACTTACCTCCAGGAGTCTTTGGGACGCCATCTTCGAATGTAGTGACGGAGCGAAGGTCACTACAGGCCACCTCTGCAAACCTCGAGATGCTGAGGATGCAGGAACCTCCGTTCAAACGGTCACCAGTTCCGTTGCTAGGCAACGGCCCTGGAGAACATGGAATTCCCGGCCTCAGTGCCAAGGTTCTAGGAGAGTCCGTGTGGCCTAGTGGTCAGAGCAATGTTAAGGCCATGCAACTCAAGGGTGATATGTATTTATTCTGTGAAATGTACAGTTGCATACTTTTGTCTCTTATTTTTATCCTGCTTTGCAGACTCTTTTTGTCTCCTAAAGCAGCTGACATCGATTTAAAAGAAGGTGAGACAAGTCCCAAGACAAGACACCCAATGGAAGGGATGTGGAGGAACAAGGCAGAGGAAGAGCCCCTTTCACATGGCCCAAGGAGAGGCCGGAGATGTCCTGCTGGGGCCAAGCTGCCCTTTTCTTGGACAGAGATGCAGCAACGGACCCTGTAGGCCTTCCTGCCCAACTTCAAGGGGGCTGTGGGGCTCAAGCCCCTCTCAGATTCCCCTGGGGGGCTTATCTGGGGCCCCCAGGCAGCAGCAGGCAGTGCTTGGCCACTGCAAGGCTCCCTTGAGGGTCTCCCTTGCAACCGCCTTATCCTACAGGTTCCAGGATGGGGTGGCTGGGTGTTCATGGAGAATTGGTAGCCTGGCTCCAAGGGCCCCTTGCCCTCACAAAGGGGCCTCCCCCTGAGGGAAGAGAGGTGGGTTTCAGCAAGACCCAAGACAGCCATTCAGCCTCCAGGCTTCCTTGAGGAAGCCTCCTGAACCGAGTGGCAAAACAGGGCTTATATACACTTCCGCCCACCCAGGGGCGTAGGGGGCAGGGCTCCCCAGATTCCATCATGGAGGGGGGTGACAAATTATCAAGGAACAATTACTGCCCTACTAGGGCAGTTCATGATTTTTTTTAAAATACATGCTCCAAAGGCCTCATCTTACTATACTAGGGATTATATAGCTATATATGAAATTTCATGCATATCAATTAATATCTTGACCCTCCTCCATGAAAATAGCTGTTTACTTGGCTGTTTTCCTATGTCGTGAAGGCTGAAATTTCAATTCAGTGGAGCACTTACTGTTCGCAACCCTAACCTTGCGGAAAGTCATCTAATTAGACTTTAATTTGATTTTGATATGTTTTTAGGAGATAATTTAATTATTGTTTTATTTTATACCCATGTTATGTATCTGATGTTAGGCACCCTGAGCCCGATTTTGGCCAGGGAGGGCGGGATATAAATAAAAGTTTTTTATTGTTATTACTTGTTATTATTCCTTTGTAAGAAAATATGAAATAACTTAAAACCATTTTTCCAGGCAAAAAATGAAATAATTAAAAAAAAAAATCAATGTGGGGGGGGTGATAGGGAATTTTCTGCACCGGGTACCACCTGACCTTCCTACGACACCCACCTAGGGTAGGATTGGCTGCTTTGCACCAGGCGGCCAATCACAATGCAGGCTTCAGAAGCCTGTCCTGCCTTGTCATGCGGACTCAGCTGAGAGCAGGAGACCCCAAGGAGCAGACAGAATCCCTGACACCCCCCCTTTCCGACTGCAAGGCCTCTGCGTGGCCCCATAGACAAGGGCCAAGGTCTGAAGGGCCTCCCTGAGAGGAAATAGAAATACAACTTTCCTTGGAGCGACACACTGCAAGGCTTCTGCTGGGCCTTCAGTTGCCACCTTGGGCAGACCCTCCAAGTGTCCCTATTTCACAGGGACGTCTCTGATTGAGCAAAGCCATCCCGTTTTCTGATTGGATCCTGGAATGTCACACTTTTCCTTGGAATGCCCCTCTCATTGGAAAAATGGCCTGGAGGGTATGGAATGATCTCTTCCCCAATCCGTCAGAAGGTATTCCTTTATAGGGAAGCTGTTTTTTGTTTTTTTAATGTTCAGTGTTTTATTATGATTTTATATATGTTGGAAGTTGCATAGAGTGTCTGGGGAAACCCAGTAAGATGTGTGGAGTATAAATAGTAAAATCATCCTTATGCAATGGGACATCCCTCTTTTTATCGGAGGAATGTTTTAGGTATTCTGTGGTTAGGCAATATATGGGACGTCCCTTATATTGGTGGGGGTGGGTGGGATTGGGGGGTTGACTAAAAATTACTTTACCTGGGGCAGAAATGGCTTCAAAGCAATCCATTACAAGGATCTGATGGAAGTGATCTGTAAGTGCAAACCTTCCAAAAAGAAGATGGAAAGGAAATGCTCCCCACCTGCTGAATTTCTGCCTGCCAGAAGGATGGTAAATTTAGAAATGGAAGGAAGGAAGGGGGAAGAGATCACCAGAAATTCTGCTTCTCTTCCTCATCTAGGAAGGTGATGGTGCTTTACTGCCCAGGGAATGGCAGGTGGTGGGGAGGATGATTTCTTCCATTGGTATACTGCCATTTCAGCGACAGAACCCTCCAGGGAAGAAGGTGGAAAGGAGCCCAGAGACCCCTGAGACCCCCAGCAAGAGGCCGAGGGAGACGAGGGAGCTTTGCAAGGAGAGGCTGCTGCTCCAGGAAAGGTCGTCTGCTTCTCTGGGAGCCATGGGCAGCAGCTCCGCCCACCTATTGGCTAGCCTGGAACGTCAATCAGCCAGGTAAGGAGGGCGGACTCATCTTGTGAGGTGCCTAGGCAGCTAGGCTGCGCTAGACCAGCAAGTTAGGGTGAGGGAAAAACTATTCCATGTTATTTCTTATGCATTCAAGAACGTGACCAAAGGCGTCGCAAAGGGAGCAGGGGACTCTGTCTGCCCGAAAGGGAACCAGTCCGTCTTGGGAAGGCCAGGTGGCCACCCCAGCTGGGTCTTTGCTCCTGGATGAGGCCCTTCTGGCCCCCAGGACCTCTCTCATCCGGCCCCTGATTCCCTCCGGGCTCCCTGGCCCTCCTGGCCTTCTTCTCCATCCTCGGCCACCTGGGCCTTGGCACCTCAGCTGGAGTCACCCAGGACTTGGCTCTCTGCACAGCTTCTTCCTGTGGCCTAGAGACTCTCCAAGTGTCCCTCTTTCCCAGGGACTGTCCAGGATTTACAGAAGCCGCCTCGCTTCCTGATGGGACCCCAGAATGTCCCGCTTTTCCTCAGGACGTCCCTATTTCCATCAGAGAAATGTTGGAGGGTATGAAGTTATGTGACCCCTGATCCAAGGAAAGAAGGAACTATACAGCCTTTGCAAGACATCTGAAGGGAGCCTTGTATAGGGAACTTGTTAAGTGTTTAGTGTTTTATTATGTTTTATATATGTTGAAAGCAGCCCAGAGTGGTTGGGGCAACCCAGTCAGATGCGCGGAGTATAAATAGTATAATAGTATTGTTTTCGGCCGCAGGATGTGGGGCAGGATGGTGAAAAGGAACGGTTGTGAACATCCCCATCTCTGAGCGGTAGACGACTTCATCTTCTATTCAGTGGCAGAGTTGGTTCGCATGATTTTTTATACATATAAAAACAAACCAAAACAAAACAGGTTGTGTTTCTTGCGAAACCTTTGGCAAAGATCCACTGCCATGCCTGTCAGGACTGCTCCTCAGAAGATCCTTGCAGGTGGATCATAGCAAAACATTTATCGCATAAGCCTAGAACTCTTTTTCCACACAGGGCATAGTTAAACTGTGGAACTCATTGCCACAGGAGGCAGTGATGGCGATTGACTTGGAGGGCTTTAAAAGAAGATTAGACAAAGGGATATTGGTGGCTGCCAGCCAGGATGGCTCTGCTCTGCCTCAGCGGTCGGAGGTAGTAATGGACCACTTTGAGGTCCTGGGAGAAAAAGGTGGGATATAAATGCAATATAAAAATAACAACCTGTAGGCTGCAGAGTAATCCCAATAGGACTGCATGGTGGGGAAAGCACCCAACAGAGGCCAGTGATGCACCACCAGCGACAATCTTGTTAAATGGAAGTGCCCTACACTTCCCTCCATCTGACTTCAGCCATGCCACGAACTCAGTTGTACTTGCACACAAACTGCACACCCAGAGAGACCGATCCCCATCTCTGAGCGCCAGACGACTCCAGGGGTTCCTGCGCTTGTCCTGGGTCCAGTTCCCATGGAATGAAGAATGGGGAACTGATCTTGCTTCCCCATTACCTTCCCAGGGATGCCCCAGGCCAAAGTTCTGGGTCCAGCTCAGAGAAAGACAATCTCCTGCCTCTCCAGATTCCAGCATCTTCCCAACTCACCAGACGCAACCCCTGCCACCAGCCTCTATGTCTGCATCTTGGGATGACGGGGCATCCCTCCAGGGAAGTGTGTAGAAGAGATTTCCCTTACTAGCTTACTTGTCACAAACCAAAAGACCTATTTCTCTTTTTAACAAAAATATTATTTATTCATTTTTTACAAAATTATTCCCCCCCCCCCATTTTAACATAAACCATCGTGTTAACTACCCTTGAATGCTCCCCATTTTCCCTACACTATTCTATACATCGATTTTAACCTATCTAACTAAAAAAAGTCCTGCTTGTTGTTTTAAGTCCCGAAAGAGTCCATAAAAAGTGTCCAGTCCTCAAGTTCACTGCCAGGTGGAGGGTCGATGTTCCCGATGTCGTCTTCAGGGCGGCTTCTTTCCCGGCTGATGACATTCTTGCGGGGGTCTTCTTTCCTTCGGACGTCTTCTCCCAGGCTCCAGCAGATAGGCCACCGTTTCCCATCGTGGTTTTGATCCATGCAGGAAAGAGAGAAAAGAAATTGTGTTAGAAAGGGTATTAAATCTCATTAATCTTAGCCCCTCTAGTTGCCCCAAAATAATCCCCGCTTCTGATGAATAAAGAATTAAAAAAGAAAGAGGCATTTTCAAACAAATAAATGGAAGAAAGTTGCTGCTAGGGGGTTGCCTGCCCACCCCCACCCCACTTGAGAGGATGGCAGAGAGGCCTTCAAGGAACCGGGCCCTGGGCGTACTCCAGCGACTGGGGGAGCTTCATAAAGCCTGCCTGTCCTGGGGAAACAACAAAGGAATGATCGTCCCTTTGGGGGCGACACTTAGGGGGAGGGACCAGATCGTGGGCCAGCCCCCTTGTGTTTCAACAGGGATGGGGTTTTAAGCTGGGTGGGTGCTGTTTGATTTGCAGGGTGGTGGTGTTTTAAATGGTTGTTAAATGTGATATGTGATTTAGATTTTGTGTTTGTGGGCTGGAGTGTTGTTTCAGGGCTTTTGTATAGTTTATTAGTGTACATACATTAGTCTTGGGGCTGTTTCTATTATGTTTTTATTATTTTAATTTATATTAAGTTCTGATTTTTTTATCATTTATTTTGTGCTTCGTCTATTGTAACCTGGTGTTGTGAACTACCCTGAGATTCAAAATTAATCAATAAAATCAACCATGAAGATTAAAAAAGAACTTCAACAAAAAACGCAACAACAACAAAAAGGTTTCGTACCTCTATGTACGGAGGGTCGTGAGGGGGGGGCACCACTCCTCTTGGTCGATCCTGATGGCGTTGATGTTCCTGGCGCTGGTCCAGACTGGATCCCGCGGAGAGCAGAAGATGGTATCTCTGCAGCGCAACTCTGATGTTCACGTTGCCTTGGCCTGGCGCGACTGCGGATGTTCTGTCAGGAGGAGAATAATAATAATAATAATAATAATAATAATAAATTTTTATTTATACCCTGCCCTTCCCAGCCAAGACCGGGCTCAGAGCGGCTAACACCCATAAAATCACAGTAAAACATACAAAACAATCAATTAAAATGCAAGTTAAAATACGATTTAAAATTTGAAATGCAGCCCACCAATCGAACAGGGTTAAACTAAAACCAATCCAAAGGCCAGGCGGAACAGCTCTGTCTTGCAGGCCCTGCGGAAAGATGCCAGATCCCGCAGGGCCCTCGTCTCTTCTGACAGACCATTCCACCAGGCCGGGGCCAGTACTGAGAAGGCCCTGGCCCTAGTTGCGACCAGCCTAGCATCCTTATGGCTCGGGACCTCCAACATGTTATTGTTTGAGGACCTTAAGGTCCTACACGGGGCATACCAGGAGAGACGGTCCCTTAGGTATTAGAAAGGGGCTCCCTGAGAAACGTCGCATCCAAACAGCCCCCCAGACTTCCAAATAGCCCAGCAGATGCCTCACTCACCTGGCATGCAGCTCAGGAAGTCCTGCGGGTAAGGTTCCCTGTGAACACAGCGGAGCAGCCTCCTCACAAGGCGCCGGACCCTGCCTTTCTGCCGATGTTGACAGGCCCGCTGCATGATGTTCAGGCAGCTCCTCCCTGTCCGCCGGAGCCCTTCTTCCTCGTGCTGCTGCATTTCTTCCAGCCCTGAGTGGCAAGAGAGAAAGGTTGAGCACAGGGAAAGAGCCATCCATCCAGAATATTAAGACAGCCGTCAGGTGGCCCCAGCCAGGGGAGGCGCGCTTCTTGTAGGTGGGGATGCAGGAGTTCACAGGGTATCCACCTCAACCAGGACACAAGTAGTGGTGGTTCCCCTTGGGGAGGAGGAATCAGCTTTTCACAAGGCAAAAACCTGCAAAGCACCCCCACCAGAGCTCCTCCTAGGACCAGGGTGTGGGGTAGGGGAATATTTGTGTGTGAGAGAGGGGGCAGTGAAGTCACATGCCAACCCTCTTTGCATGTTCATCTTGTGGCACCACTGGGAATCTGCCTCCCCCTAAAGCCCTTTCTCAGCAGAAGCATCCCTCCGTTCGTCTCACTTACATGTACCATAGGATGCCATGTCTTGGGTCTGGATGAAACTGGCATCCCGGAAAGCCAGATGACCTAGAGAGACAGGGCAAGAAGAGGGACGTCATCTCAGTGCAAAGCAAGCGGAGACAGAGGACAGGTATGCTCTGATGCGTCTAGAGGCCTCCACCCTCGCGGAGCACTCAGAGCAAGATCTGGGCGTAGGTGGCCTGGCGACATGCCCATCCTCCCTGCCATCATTACCAAGACGTTTCTGTCCATCCCTACCAGGGAAGGACGTTGCTTGACTTACCCAGAAGCAGAGCTGCCACCCTGGTGATTGCTGGCAGCGTGTTGTCAGACGGCTTCGTACATGTCAAGGCAGCACTCCGAAGGACGTTCTTGCTGAAGGTCTTGGTCTGTAGGCAAAGACAAAGGAGAAGTGGCAGAGTGCGGCAGAAGAGCCTTGCACCCCCAAAGACATCCCTGGGCAAAGCTGCCAATGAAGCAGAGGGACCTTACCAGATGCTTGGCAGCCTGGTGGAGAGCAAAGTGGAGGCTAAAGTTGTTGGGATGTGCCCACCACTTGACTTGTGGGGCTAGATGGGAAAGAGCCCTCCTGGCGGCCTGCAACACAAGAAGAGAAGAGGGTTACAAATTGCTGTAAAAGAAATCTCGGAAGCTCCTGAGAACAATCCCTCCCTCCTACTGCATAAGTCCACCTCCTTGGCCCTCACCTTGGCTACCTCATCCTCATCTTCCAGGTGGATGAGGACGACGATCAATTCATTAATGGCTTCTTCTTCAGTTGTTGTTGATATGGGAAGCCTTTGATCTCTCGCCCAGGTCCGAACCAGCCCCAGATGTTGGATGGCTAATGCGCGGACAGAGTCTTCCTCCTGTAGGCAGAAAACATCAGAGGTTGTGTTTCTCATCCGAGCAGTTTCCTTCCTGCCTGCCCACCGGGGTGTTTTGAGGCTGCTCAGCCCCCTATCCTCCTCCTGTGGGAGACTGGGGGCAGGAGGGCCCCCCCCCTGTGCTTTCCAGGCAGGCTTCCAAGAGAAGGTGCTCCAGAGGAACACCCCCCGGAAGCCAGAACATCTCCGCTGCATGCTAGTCTAAACACCACCCTTCCACTTCCAAAGCATTCCTCCTCCACCACGTGTGATGTCCTGTGTTCCCTAATACTCACATGGGCAGCCAGACCGCAGTAGGTTTCCGCCAGCATCTTCAGCTCTTCCTCTCCCAGCTCCCTGGAGAAGTAGGCTTTGTCTACCAGGTCCATCAAGTCTGGGAGGACATCGGCTTCTGCACAAGGGAGGGAATCCAGCAGCGACAGCCGCAGAAGCGAAGGGTCCTACACAAAAGAGAGAATCTTTTCAAAGGTCTGAAAGGCCTTTGAGCATGGGCCCTTCAGCATTCTGCCAGCAAAAGAGTGCTGGGCCATGAATAGAAACGGGATCTGTATCCCCCTCCCTCCCTCTGAGCATCACTTGCCATGTCAGAGTCCAGAAGCAGGGATATCCCTCTGGCGCTGAGCTTCCGGACTTGCAGGTGGTCATGTTCCAGCCAGGTGAGGAGCTGCTCCAGTGTCTTCTCACAGGGATAGACCTGCAGGCGGCAGCTGAGCAGCTAAAGAGGCCCAAAGAGAAAGATATTCTTCAGTCATGAGGCAGCTGCAAGGTCCAAATTCTGATGAAGGCTGGTTGGGGAACCAAGGACACAAAGGGAGCCGAAGAACACAAAGCCCAACCCTCGGCAGAAACCAAGCCAGGACCCCCTTTCTGCACCCATTTCCTCCCGCGTCAGTCCCCCTCACCTCGATGTAGATAGCTGCCGCTACTTGTGGCACTCCGGCAAACTGCTGGTCCTCGAGAGCAGCGGTGATCTTTTCCACCATGGGAGGGATCCACCAGCGTCGCTTTCCGACAGCTCTGAAATGGAGAACCAGGTCTTGCTAAGCAAGGGAGAAACATCTCAGGAAGCAAACAGGGGCACAGTCCGATCCCGTGCCTTGAGCTCCGTTTGCCAGACCATTGAGGAAGGTCCCTGTGTTCTTCCTCTTACCTCACCATGGCAGACAACCCCTGGCTGAAATTCTCCGGGCAGAAAAGCTGGTCTATAATAGCCGTCTCGACCTGCGCTCTAGTGGTGCTGAGAAGGAGGTGCAGGACTTCCTTAGCCCCTCTGTGACAACAGCAAGGCCAGTGTTACCAAGAGGGTCATTGCCACACATTCCATTTCCTTTCCCTTCCTCCCTCCCTCCCTAGCAGCCGCCTGCAGGAGAGCCTCCCTTGGACTGGACCCCCCCCCCCGAGGTTGAAGGGAAAAGGACTCCATTGGCCCCTCTGCAAGACACTACTCACTCGAGGAATTCCTGGTCGTAGTGGAAGTTGACAACCATCCCCAGGAGAGCGATCAGCAGCTGTGGGAAGTTCCGGCGCACAGCTGCCTTGTATTCCTCCGTCCTGAGGATGGCGTGCAACAGGCTGGAGAGATGTTGCTGGAAGAGAGAGAGGTGCAAGTCACTTTCCTTGCCTTTCTGCAGAATACAGAAACCCCTCGATATCACCCTGGGAAGAAGGAAGCCAGAAAGCAGGTGCTTCGTGCTTACCACTTGGGTGGCAGATTCCGCCAAGGGGCTTTGGTAAAGCTGCTCGGCCATGAGATGGAGCAGTTGTTCTTGGTTGGCCGATGTCAAAACCTCCTTCCACACTCTCTTGCAGTCTCTGTGAATGCAAAAACAAGAGCAATGGTCTTGATTCGAGTCTTCTGCGTGTTGCCATGCCCCAGAGAGAGGAGATGGCAGCAAGGGCTTTCTGAGCAAGCCCTGCAGCTTCCAACCATTCCCATAGCCCAGGAGAACCTGGAGGGCTCCATACCCGAAGGGAAACTGGAGGAGGTAGTCAACCACTTTGTCCAGGCGCTGGTACGACAAGATGGAGATAGCGGAGACGGCCATGTTTCTGCCCTCCACTGAAGGCCCCAGGGTGATGTTGTAGAAGGCCTCCAGCAGCACCTCCACCTGTCAGAGAAAAGGAGAGGGTTGCTGGGAGAGTACAAGGAAGTGGGGCTGTCTGCAGGAGGATCCCTCCATCTCTCATAGAAAGAGGGACCCTTGACCTGTGCCCCCACAGCCATCTTCCTTCAAAGGTCCCACTCAGGGTCCTTGGGAGTATTGGACCCAGGCAGCTCCAGGGGACCAGTTCCCCTGTCCATTGTGGGCCAAGAGAAGAAGCTTGCCAGTCCACTCCCAGAAGGAGGAGGATTCCCCGGGATTCTGGAACCCAAGTTTCTCAGGACCCTTGGCTGAGGTTCATGTCCTGACATTGCCAGGCCCCTCTCAACCAACATGTGTCCTGGCCACCCAATGGCATGAGGCTGCCTCCCCTACACCAGAGCGGAGATTCTTCTTCTCTCCTACCTCTGCAGACCCCTTACCTCCACTGCTCTGCCGCTAAACTGCTTGAGGAACTCTTGCAGGAGGTGGAAGATGTCTAAGGGGTTGAAGTTGCTCTCGACAACCAGGTCGCTGGCCAGGAAGCGCATGGCCTCCAAGAGCTGGTCCGCAGGGAGAAAGGCGCCAAAGACCTGGAGCAAGAGAGGAAGGTCAGAGGTGCCCACAGGGCCCAGGTGCTTTCTCTGCGGAACCCAGAACATGTGGCTTGAGGGGCCGCTGTGCCTTGTGTGACAGCAGCTTACCCTGGCAAGAGAGTAGCAGTCATTGATGAATAATTCAGGAACCGGTCCTCCGGTGGAATTGAGGACCTTCTGGGCTCTGCTGATGAGTGCTTCGTTCCTTGATGTTTGTGCCAGCATCTCTGCAAAGGAAAGCCAAAGGGTTAGTTCGGGTCTTGCTCACCCCACCCCTTGCTGGGATGCATTCTTCCAGTCTTACCTTCTTTGCGCCGCAGGATGGGCAGAAGATGGCAGAGGGCCTCTGCTGCCCGCTGCCTGCACTCCGGGTCTGTATCCAATGCGCAGAGACTCGAAATAGCCACCAGTTGGCCAAGGGAGGATGCAGGAAGCGCTACCGATGGCTGAGAAGAAACCCAGAGAAGGGAATGAGAAGAGAAGCAACCCATCACCATTTTCCCTATGACATTTTTACTAAATCTTCAAAACATTGTCCCTTGGGCAACTTGCAGGGTGGGCCTAGAAGGGGCAGCCTGAAGGCCTTTACAGCCCTGCCTAGTTGCAATGCTTCCCTTCAGTAACTCACATATTCCTGGATCTTCTGCAGGAGGGCGGAAAGATCTCGGAGCGCCTTCCTTCGGACCGTCTTCTTCCAACTCTTCAACGTCGTGATGGCATCCGTCATTCTGGCCTTCAGCTGGTCCTCGCTGAAGCCTTCGGGAGGAACATCAGCCGCATCCGGAGAACCTGTGGTTAGGATGCTGAGGGGAGAGAGGAGTAACACTTCTGTAAAAAGGTTTTATTGCCTCCCCTCCTTTAAAGACCCCAAGCACCACCACCATAGAAATGGACCGGGGGGGGGGGCTTTTGAAAGCAATTGATAATGGGGGGGGGGGTTGGCAAAGCATTACCTTGGAGGAAGATCCTCCCCATCTTCCAGGCCGATTTCCAATATTTCGTCCTCATTAAAATCAATTCCCTGTCCAAGAGAAAAGAGAAACAGGAAGTCAGAATGTGAGGAGTGGATCAGACCCATTCATGTTTTTCTGTTGGTCAGGAAAGCGCAGGCAAGGTAGTTGGGAAACAAACTGACAATCTCTGTCCTCCATTTCCTTAGAGACCTTATTTATCATTCATTCCTTTAGAGTATTTGTGCCCCTCTCTTAAGCCAACAAGGCTCCAAGAGAGTCTTCCATTAACTCAAATGAAAGAAACTCCCTAATTGCAGACTTCTATTGGACTGACCAATCTGACCAACAGAAATAACAACACACAAGGAAAGGTGGCAAGGAGGGCAGAGGAAAAGACGACTCACAAGCTCAGGCCCCAGTGTCTAGAATGCTGTTCTCCCCTCTCCCACTGATGAAATGGCTGCCGCCAGAGGACAGTTGGGAGAGAGGAGGCCTGAGGGAGCTGGCCTGTCTCAGCAGAGCCCATGGCGCTGTTTCTCATCCATTCATCCTTCCTCCAGGAGCAGAGCTCCGCCCGGCCTCCTGTCTCTCCCTCGCCTGTACCTGGGAGCAGCCCTTCCCTGCGATGGACTCTGTGGACAGGTGGGCAGCAGGGCTCCCTGCCTCAGCTCTGCAGAAAAACCAGATTCACCTGACACCCCCTTCCCCTCCACTCTTTTCCTCTTCTGTTTTTCCCTTCCCCTCCAAATTATAGTACGAAGAGAACATCCAGCATGTAGAAAAATGAATGAAGCCTCTCCCAGATTCACCTGTACGTAAATCAGAAGGAATCCTCTGTTCAAAATAATATTAAATCGGTTCCAATATAGGACACTAAACTTTCCTTTTCTGCCTTCCTTCCCCCCTTCAACAACTTGGGCAAAGCTCAACCCTTCCTTTGACTTTGGTTAGCCCTTTGCCAAACTTGGGGAGACCATTAATCTAGGTTCTAGAGTTCAGTCCCCTGGCCATGGCAACCTCCACTTACCTCCAGGAGTCTTTGGGACGCCATCTTCGAATGTAGTGACGGAGCGAAGGTCACTACAGGCCACCTCTGCAAACCTCGAGATGCTGAGGATGCAGGAACCTCCGTTCAAACGGTCACCAGTTCCGTTGCTAGGCAACGGCCCTGGAGAACATGGAATTCCCGGCCTCAGTGCCAAGGTTCTAGGAGAGTCCGTGTGGCCTAGTGGTCAGAGCAATGTTAAGGCCATGCAACTCAAGGGTGATATGTATTTATTCTGTGAAATGTACAGTTGCATACTTTTGTCTCTTATTTTTATCCTGCTTTGCAGACTCTTTTTGTCTCCTAAAGCAGCTGACATCAATTTAAAAGAAGGTGAGACAAGTCCCAAGACAAGACACCCAATGGAAGGGATGTGGAGGAACAAGGCAGAGGAAGAGCCCCTTTCACATGGCCCAAGGAGAGGCCGGAGATGTCCTGCTGGGGCCAAGCTGCCCTTTTCTTGGACAGAGATGCAGCAACGGACCCTGTAGGCCTTCCTGCCCAACTTCAAGGGGGCTGTGGGGCTCAAGCCCCTCTCAGATTCCCCTGGGGGGCTTATCTGGGGCCCCCAGGCAGCAGCAGGCAGTGCTTGGCCACTGCAAGGCTCCCTTGAGGGTCTCCCTTGCAACTGCCTTATCCTACAGGTTCCAGGATGGGGTGGCTGGGTGTTCATGGAGAATTGGTAGCCTGGCTCCAAGGGCCCCTTGCCCTCACAAAGGGGCCTCCCCCTGAGGGAAGAGAGGTGGGTTTCAGCAAGACCCAAGACAGCCATTCAGCCTACAGGCTTCCTTGAGGAAGCCTCCTGAACCGAGTGGCAAAACAGGGCTTATATACATTTCCGCCCACCTAGGGGCGTAGGGGGCAGGGCTCCCCAGATTCCATCATGGAGGGGGGTGACAAATTATCAAGGAACAATTACTGCCCTACTAGGGCAGTTCATGATTTTTTTTAAAATACATGCTCCAAAGGCCTCATCTTACTATACTAGGGATTATATAGCTATATATGAAATTTCATGCATATCAATTAATATCTTGACCCTCCTCCATGAAAATAGCTGTTTACTTGGCTGTTTTCCTATGTCGTGAAGGCTGAAATTTCAATTCAGTGGAGCACTTACTGTTCGCAACCCTAACCTTGCGGAAAGTCATCTAATTAGACTTTAATTTGATTTTGATATGTTTTTAGGAGATAATTTAATTATTGTTTGATTTTATACCCATGTTATGTATCTGATGTTAGGCACCCTGAGCCCGATTTTGGCCAGGGAGGGCGGGATATAAATAAAAGTTTTTTATTGTTATTACTTGTTATTATTCCTTTGTAAGAAAATATGAAATAACTTAAAACCATTTTTCCAGGCAAAAAATGAAATAATTTAAAAAAAATCAATTGGGGGGGGGGGTGATAGGGAATTTTCTGCACCGGGTACCACCTGACCTTCCTACGACACCCACCTAGGGTAGGATTGGCTGCTTTGCACCAGGTGGCCAATCACAATGCAGGCTTCAGAAGCCTGTCCTGCCTTGTCATGCGGACTCAGCTGAGAGCAGGAGACCCCAAGGAGCAGACAGAATCCCTGACACCCCCCCTTTCCGACTGCAAGGCCTCTGCGTGGCCCCATAGACAAGGGCCAAGGTCTGAAGGGCCTCCCTGAGAGGAAATAGAAATACAACTTTCCTTGGAGCGACACACTGCAAGGCTTCTGCTGGGCCTTCAGTTGCCACCTTGGGCAGACCCTCCAAGTGTCCCTATTTCCCAGGGACGTCTCTGACTGAGCAAAGCCATTCCGGTTTCTGATTGGATCCTGGAATGTCACACTTTTCCTTGGAATGCCCCTCTCATTGGAAAAATGGCCTGGAGGGTATGGAATGATGTCTTCCCCAATCCGTCAGAAGGTATTCCTTTATAAGGAAGTTGTGTTTTTTTTTAATGTTCAGTGTTTTATTATGACCTTTATATATGTTGGAACCTGCCTAGAGTGTCTGGGGAAACCCACTAAGATGTGTGGAGTATAAATAGCAAAATCATCATTGTGCAATGGGACATCCCTCTTTTTATCGGAGGAATCTTGGGGGTATTCTGTGGTTAGGCAATATATGGGACATCCCTTATATTGGTGGGGGTGGGTGGGATTGGGGGGGGGGACTAAAAATTACTTTACCCGGGGCAGAAATGGCTTCAAAGCAATCCATTACAAGGATCTCATGGAAGTGATCTGTAAGTGCAAACCTTCCAAAAAGAAGATGGAAAGGAAATGTTCCCCACCTGCTGAATTTCTGCCTGCCAGAAGGATGGTAAATTTAGAAACCAGTCCAAAATAGAAGGAAGGAAAGACGGAAGGAAGGGGGAAGAGATCACAAGAAATTCTGCTTCTCTTCCTCATCTAGGAAGGTGATGGTGCTTTACTGCCCAGGGAATGGCAGGTGGTGGGGAGAATGATTTCTTCCATTGGTATGCTGCCATTTCAGCGACAGAACCCTCCAGGGAAGAAGGTGGAAAGGAGCCCAGAGACCCCAGAGACCCCCAGCAAGAGGCCGAGGGAGACGAGGGAGCTTTGCAAGGAGAGGCTGCTGCTCCAGGAAAGGTCTGGCTGCTTCTCGGGGAGCCATGGGCAGCAGCTCCGCCCACCTATTGGCTAGCCTGGAACGTCAATCAGCCAGGTAAGGAGGGCGGACTCATCTTGTGAGGTGCCTAGGCAGCTAGGCTGCGCTAGACCAGCAAGTTAGGGTGAGGGAAAAACTAATCCATGTTATTTCTTATGCATTCCAGAACGTGACCAAAGGCGTCCCAAAGGGAGCAGGGGACTCTGTCTGCCCGAAAGGGAACCAGTCCGTCTTGGGAAGGCCAGGTGGCCACCCCAACTGTGGCTTCTGGCTCCCAGGACCTCTCTCATCCGGCCCCTGATTCCCTCCGGGCTCCCTGGCCCTCCTGGCCTTCTTCTCCATCCTCGGCCACCTGGGCCTTGGCACCTCAGCTGGAGTCACCCAGGACTTGGCTCTCTGCACAGCTTCTTCCTGTGGCCTAGAGACTCTCCAAGTGTCCCTCTTTCCCAGGGACTGTCCAGGATTTACAGAAGCCGCCTCGCTTCCTGATGGGACCCCAGAATGTTCCGCTTTTCCTAAGGACGTCCCTATTTGCATCAGAGAAATGTTGGAGGGTATGAAATTATGTGACCCCTGATCCAAGGAAAGAAGGAACTATACAACCTTTGAAGACATCTGAAGGGAGTCCTGTATAGGGAAGTTGTTAAGTGTTTAGTGTTTTATTATGTTTTATATATGTTGAAAGCAGCCCAGAGTGGTTGGGGCAACCCAGTCAGATGCGTGGAGTATAAATAGTATAATAGTATTGTTTTCGGCCGCAGGATGTGGGGCAGGATGGTGAAAAGGAACGGTTGTGAACATCCCCATCTCTGAGCGGTAGACGACTTCATCTTCTATTCAGTGGCAGAGTTGGTTCGCATGATTTTTTATATATATAAAAACAAACCAAAACAAAACAGGTTGTGTTTCTTGCGAAACCTTTGGCAAAGATCCACTGCCATGCCTGTCAGCACTGCTCCTCAGAAGATCCTTGCAGGTGGATCATAGCAAAACATTTATCGCATAAGCCTAGAACTCTTCTTCCACACAGGGCATAGTTAAACTGTGGAACTCATTGCCACAGGAGGCAGTGATGGCGATCGACTTGGAGGGCTTTAAAAGAAGATTAGACAAAGGGATATTGGTGGCTGCCAGCCAGGATGGCTCTGCTCTGCCTCAGCGGTCAGAGGTAGTAATGGACCACTTTGAACTCCTTGAATAAAAAGGTGGGATATAAATGCAATATAAAAATAACAACCTGTAGGCTGCAGAGTAATCCCAATAGGACTCCATGGTGGGGAAAGCACCCAACAGAGGCCAGTGATGCACCACCAGCGACAATCTTGTTAAATGGAAGTGCCCTACACTTCCCTCCATCTGACTTCAGCCATGCCACGAACTCAGTTGTACTTGCACACAAACTGCACACCCAGAGAGACCGATCCCCATCTCTGAGCGCCAGACGACTCCAGGGGTTCCTGCGCTTGTCCTGGGTTCAGTTTCCTTGCAATGAAGACTGGATGGAGCGTTTCACGGCAGGAATCCTCCAACGGATCTTGCTTCCCCATTACCTTCCCAGGGATGCCCCAGGCCAAAGTTCTGGGTCCAGCTCAGAGAAAGACAATCTCCTGCCTCTCCAGATTCCAGCATCTTCCCAACTCACCAGACGCAACCCCTGCCACCAGCCTCTATGTCTGCATCTTGGGATGACGGGGCATCCCTCCAGGGAAGTGTGTAGAAGAGATTTCCCTTACTTCCTTACTTTTCACAAACTAAAAGACCTATTTCTCTTTTTAACAAAATATTATTTATTCATTTTTTACAAAATGATTCCCCCCCCCATTTTAACATAAACCATAGTGTTAACTACCCTTGAATGCTCCCCATTTTCCCTACACTATTCTATACATCGATTTTAACCTATCTAACTAAAAAAAGTCCTGCTTGTTGTTTTAAGTCCCGAAAGAGTCCATAAAAAGTGTCCAGTCCTCAAGTTCACTGCCAGGTGGAGGGTCGATGTTCCCGATGTCGTCTTCAGGGCGGCTTCTTTCCCGGCTGATGACATTCTTGCGGGGGTCTTCTTTCCTTCGGACGTCTTCTCCCAGGCTCCAGCAGATAGGCCACCGTTTCCCATCGTGGTTTTGATCCATGCAGGAAAGAGAGAAAAGAAATTGTGTTAGAAAGGGTATTAAATCTCATTAATCTTAGCCCCTCTAGTTGCCCCAAAATAATCCCCGCTTCTGGTGAATAAAGAATTAAAAAAGAAAGAGGCGTTTTCTAACAAAGAAATGGAAGAATGTTGCTGCTAGGGGGTTGTCTGCCCCCCCCCCACTTGAGAGGATGGCAGAGAGTCCTTCAAGGAACCGGACCCTGGGCGTACTCCAGCGACTGGGGGAGCTTCATAAAGCCTGCCTGTCCTGGGGGCAGGACCCCTAACAAAGGGGAAACAACAAAGGATGATCGTCCCTTTGGGGGCGACACTTAGGGGGAGGGACCAGATCGTGGGCCAGCCCCCTTGTGTTAACAGGACTGTTTCAACAGGGATGGGGTTTTAAGCTGGGTGGGTGCTGTTTGATTTGCAGGGTGGTGGTGTTTTAAATGGTTGTTAAATGTGATATGTGATTTAGATTTTGTGTTTGTGGGCTGGAGTGTAGTTTCAGGGCTTTTGTATTGTTTATTAGTGTACATACATTAGTCTTGTCACTGTTTCTATTATGTTTTTATTATTTTAATTTATATTAAGTTCTGATTTTTTTATCATTTATTTTGTGCTTCGTCTATTGTAACCTGGTGTTGTGAACTACCCTGAGATTCAAAATTAATCAATAAAATCAACCATGAAGATTAAAAAAGAACATCAACAAAAAACACAACAACAACAAAAAGGTTTCGTACCTCTATGTACGGAGGGTCGTGAGGGGGGGGGCACCACTCCTCTTGGTCGATCCTGATGGCGTTGATGTTCCTGGCGCTGGTCCAGACTGGATCCCGCGGAGAGCAGAAGATGGTATCTCTGCAGCGCAACTCTGATGTTCACGTTGCCTTGGCCTGGCGCGACTGTGGATGTTCTGTCAGGAGGAGAAAGGGGCTCCTTGAGAAACGTCGCATCCAAACAGCCCACCAGATGCCTCACTCTGGAGAGCCAGTGTGGTATAGTGGTTAAGAGCAGTGGACTCGTAATCTGGGGAACCGGGTTCAATTCCCCGCTCCTCCACATGCAGCTGCTGGGTGACCTTGGGCTAGTCACACTTCTCTGAAGTCTCTCAGCCCCACTCACCTCACAGAGTGTTTGTTGTGCGGGAGGAAGGGAAAGGAGATTGTTAGCCACTTTGAGACTCCTTTGGGTAGTGATAAAGCGGGATATCAAATCCAAACTCCTCTTCTTCTTCACTCACCTGGCATGCAGCTCAGGAAGTCCTGCGGGTAAGGTTCCCTGTGAACACAGCGGAGCAGCCTCCTCACAAGGCGCCGGACCCTGCCTTTCTGCCGATGTTGATAGGCCCGCTGCATGATGTTCAGGCAGCTCCTCCCTGTCCACCGGAGCCCTTCTTCCTCGTGCTGCTGCATCTCTTGCAGCCCTGAGTTGCAAGAGAGAAAGGTTGAGCACAGGAAAAGAGCCATCCATCCAGAATATTAAGACAGCTGTCAGGTGGCCCCAGCCAGGGGAGACGCGCTTCTTGTAGGTGGGGATGCAGGAGTTCACAGGGTTTCCACCCCAACCAGGACACAAGTAGTGGTGGTTCCCCTTGGGGAAGAGGAATCAGCTTTTCACAAGGTAAAAACCTGCAAAGCACCCCCACCAGAGCTCCTCCCAGGACCAGGGTGTGGGGTAGGGGAATATTTGTGTGTGAGAGAGGGCAGTGAAGTCACATGCCAATCCTCTTTGAATGTTCATCTTGTGGCACCTCTGGGAATCTGCCTCCCCCTAAAGCCCTTTCCCAGCAGAAGCATCCCTCCGTGCCCTCTGTTTATCTCACTTACATGTACCATAGGATGCCATGTCTTGGGTCTGGATGAAACTGGCATCCCGGAAAGCCAGATGACCTAGAGAGACAGGGCAAGAAGAGGGACGTCATCTCAGTGCAAAGCAAGCGGAGACAGAGGCAGCTCGGCAGGAGGACAGGTATGCTCTGATGCGTCTAGAGGCCTCCACCCTCGCGGAGCACTCAGAGCAAGATCTGGGCGTAGGTGGCCTGGGGACATGCCCATCCTCCCTGCCATCGTTACCAAGACGTTTCTGTCCATCCCTACCAGGGAAGGACGTTGCTTGACTTACCCAGAAGCAGAGCTGCCACCCTGGTGATTGCTGGCAGCGTGTTGTCAGACGGCTTCGTACATGTCAAGGCAGCACTCCGAAGGACGTTCTTGCTGAAGGTCTTGGTCTGTAGGCAAAGACAAAGGAGAAGTGGCATCAGACAGGCTTGAAAGTGTGGCAGAAGAGCCTTGCACCCCCAAAGACATCCCTGGGCAAAGCTGCCAATGAAGCAGAGGGACCTTACCAGATGCTTGGCAGCCTGGTGGAGAGCAAAGTGGAGGCTAAAGTTGTTGGGATGTGCCCACCACTTGACTTGTGGGGCTAGATGGGAAAGAGCCCTCATGGCGGCCTGCAACATAAGAAGAGAAGAGGGTTACAAATTGCTGTAAAAGAAATCTTGGAAGCGCCTGAGAACAATCCCTCCCTCCTACTGCATAAGTCCACCTCCTTGGCCCTCACCTTGGCTACCTCATCCTCATCTTCCAGGTGGATGAGGACGATGATCAATTCATTAATGGCTTCTTCTTCAGTTGTTGTTGATATGGGAAGCCTTTGATCTCTCGCCCAGGCCCGAAGCAGCCCCAGATGTTGGATGGCTAATGCGCGGACAGAGTCTTCCTCCTGTAGGCAGAAAACATCAGAGGTTGTGTTTCTCATCAGAGCAGTTTCCTGCCTGCCTGCCCACCAGGGTGTTTTGAGGGTGCTCAGCCCCCTCTCCTCATCCTGGGGGAGACTGGGGGCAGAGGGGCTCTCCCCCTGTGTTTTGCAGGCAGGCTTCCAAGAGAAGGTGCTCCAGAGGAACACCCCCCGGAAGCCAGAACATCTCCGCTGCATGCTAGTCTAAACAAGACCCTTCCTCTTCCAAAGCATTCCTCCTCCACCACGTGTGATGTCCTGTGTTCCCTAATACTCACATGGGCAGCCAGACCGCAGTAGGTTTCCGCCAGCATCTTCAGCTCTTCCTCTCCCAGCTCCCTGGAGAAGTAGGCTTTGTCTACCAGGTCCATCAAGTCTGGGAGGACATCGGCTTCTGCACAAGGGAGGGAATTCAGCAGCGACAGCCGCAGAAGCGAAGGGTCCTACACAAAAGAGAGAATCTTTTCAAAGGTCTGAAAGGCCTTTGAGCATGGGCCCTTCAGCATTCTGTCAGCAAAAGAGTGCTGGGCCATGAATAGAAACGGAATCTGTATCTCCCTCCCTCCCTCTGAGCATCACTTGCCATGTCAGAGTCCAGAAGCAGGGATATCCCTCTGGCGCTGAGCTTCCGGACTTGCAGGTGGTCATGTTCCAGCCAGGTGAGGAGCTGCTCCAGTGTCTTCTCACAGGGATAGACCTGCAGGCGGCAGCTGAGCAGCTAAAGAGGCCCAAAGAGAAAGATATTCTTCAGTCATGAGGCAGCTGCAAGGTCCAAATTCTGATGAAGGCTGGTTGGGGAACCAAGGACACAAAGGGAGCCGAAGAACACAAAGCCCAACACTCGGCAGAAACCAAGCCAGGACCCCCTTTCTGCACCCATTTCCTCCCGCGTCAGTCCCCCTCACCTCGATGTAGATAGCTGCCGCTACTTGTGGCACTCCGGCAAACTGCTGGTCCTCGAGAGCAGCGGTGATCTTTTCCACCATGGGAGGGATCCACCAGCGTCGCTTTCCGACAGCTCTGAAATGGAGAACCAGGTCTTGCTAAGCAAGGGAGAAACATCTCAGGAAGCAAACAGGAGCACAGTCCGATCCCGTGCCTTGAGCTCCGTTTGCCAGACCATTGAGGAAGGTCCCTGTGTTCTTCCTCTTACCTCACCATGGCAGACAACCCCTGGCTGAAATTCTCCGGGCAGAAAAGCTGGTCTATAATAGCCGTCTCGACCTGCGCTCTAGTGGTGCTGAGAAGGAGGTGCAGGACTTCCTTAGCCCCTCTGTGACAACAGCAAGGCCAGTGTTACCAAGAGGGTCATTGCCACACATTCCATTTCCTTCCCCTTCCTCCCTCCCTCCCTAGCAGCCGCCTGCAGGAGAGCCTCCCTTGGACTGGACCCCCCCCCCCCCGAGGTTGAAGGGAAAAGGACTCCATTGGCCCCTCTGCAAGACACTACTCACTCGAGGAATTCCTGGTCGTAGTGGAAGTTGACTACCATCCCCAGGAGAGCGATCAGCAGCTGTGGGAAGTTCCGGCGCACAGCTGCCTTGTACTCCTCCGTCCTGAGGATGGCGTGCAACAGGCTGGAGAGATGTTGCTGGAAGAGAGAGAGGTGCAAGTCACTTTCCCTGCTTTTCTGCAGAATACAGAAACCCCTCGATATCATCCTGGGAAGAAGGAAGCCAGAAAGCAGGTTCTTCGTGCTTACCACTTGGGTGGCAGATTCCGCCAAGGGGCTTTGGTAAAGCTGCTCGGCCATGAGATGGAGCAGTTGTTCTTGGTCGGCCGATGTCAAAACCTCCTTCCACACTCTCTTGCAGTCTCTGTGAATGCAAAAACAAGAGCAATGGTCTTGATTCGAGTCTTCTGCGTGTTGCCATGCCCCAGAGAGAGGAGATGGCAGCAAGGGTTTTCTGAGCAAGCCCTGCAGCTTCCAACCATTCCCATAGCCCAGAAGAACCTGGAGGGCTCCATACCCGAAGGGAAACTGGAGGAGGTAGTCAACCACTTTGTCCAGGCGCTGGTACGACAAGATGGAGATAGCGGAGACGGCCATGTTTCTGCCCTCCACGGAAGGCCCCAGGGTGATGTTGTAGAAGGCCTCCAGCAGCACCTCCACCTGTCAGAGAAAAGGAGAGGGTTGCTGGGAGAGTACAAGGAAGTGGGGCTGTCTGCAGGAGGATCCCTCCATCTCTCATAGAAAGAGGGACCCTTGACCTGTGCCCCCACAGCCATCTTCCTCCAAAGGTCCCATTCAGGGTCCTTGGGAGTATTGGACCCAGGCAGCTCCAGGGGACCAGTTCCCCTGTCCATTGTGGGCCAAGAGAAGAAGCTTGCCAGTCCACTCCCAGAAGGAGGAGGATTCCCCGGGATTCTGGAACCCAAGTTTCTCAGGACCCTTGGCTGAGGTTCATGTCCTGACATTGCCAGGCCCCTCTCAACCAACATGTGTCCTGGCCACCCAATGGCATGAGGCTGCCTCCCCTACACCAGAGCGGAGATTCTTCTTCTCTCCTACCTCTGCAGACCCCTTACCTCCACTGCTCTGCCGCTAAACTGCTTGAGGAACTCTTGCAGGAGGTGGAAGATGTCTAAGGGGTTGAAGTTGCTCTCGACAACCAGGTCGCTGGCCAGGAAGCGCATGGCCTCCAAGAGCTGGTCCGCAGGGAGAAAGGCGCCAAAGACCTGGAGCAAGAGAGGAAGGTCAGAGGTGCCCACAGGGCCCAGGTGCTTTCTCTGCGGAACCCAGAACATGTGGCTTGAGGGGCCGCTGTGCCTTATGTGACAGCGACTTACCCTGGCAAGAGAGTAGCAGTCATTGATGAATAATTCAGGAACCGGTCCTCCGGTGGAATTGAGGACCTTCTGGGCTCTGCTGATGAGTGCTTCGTTCCTTGATGTTTGTGCCAGCGTCTCTGCAAAGGAAAGCCAAAGGGTTAGTTCGGGTCTTGCTCACCCCACCCCTTGCTGGGATGCATTCTTCCAGTCTTACCTTCTTTGCGCCGCAGGATGGGCAGAAGATGGCAGAGGGCCTCTGCTGCCCGCTGCCTGCACTCCGGGTCTGTATCCAATGCGCAGAGACTCGAAATAGCCACCAGTTGGCCAAGGGAGGATGCAGGAAGCGCTACCGATGGCTGAGAAGAAACCCAGAGAAGGGACTGATAAGAGAAGCAACCCATCACCATTTTCCCTATAACAATTTTACTAAATCTTCAAAACATTGTCCCTTGGGCAACTTGCAGGGTGGGCCTAGAAGGGGCAGCCTGAAGGCCTTGACAGCCCTGCCTGGTTGCAATGCTTCCCTTCAGTAACTCACATATTCCTGGATCTTCTGCAGGAGGACGGAAAGATCTCGGAGCGCCTTCCTTCGGACCGTCTTCTTCCAACTCTTCAACGTGGTGATGGCATCCGTCATTCTGGCCTTCAGCTGGTCCTCGCTGAAGCCTTTGGGTGGAACATCAGCCGCATCCGGAGAACCTGTGGTTAGGATGCTGAGGGGAGAGAGGAGTAACACTTCTGTAAAAAGGTTTTATTGCCTCCCCTCCTTTAAAGACCCCAAGCACCACCACCATAGAAATGGACCGGGGGGGGGGGCGGCTTTTAAAAGCAATTGATAATTGGGGGGGGGGGGTTTGGCAAAGCATTACCTTGGAGGAAGATCCTCCCCATCTTCCAGGCCGATTTCCAATATTTCGTCCTCATCAAAATCAATTCCCTGTCCAAGAGAAAAGAGAAACAGGAAGTCAGAATGTGAGGAGTGGATCAGACCCAGTCATGTTTTTCTGTTGGTCAGGAAAGCGCAGGCAAGGTAGTTGGGAAACAAACTGACAATCTCTGTCCTCCATTTCCTTAGAGACCTTATTTATCATTCATTCCTTTAGAGTATTTGTGCCCCTCTCTTAAGCCAACAAGGCTCCAAGAGAGCCTTCCATGAAATCAAAGGAAAGAAACTCCCTAATTGCAGACTTCTATTGGACTGACCAATCTGACCAACAGAAATAACAACACACAAGGAAAGGTGGCAAGGAGGGCAGAGGAAAAGACGACTCACAAGCTCAGGCCCCAGTGTCTAGAATGCTGTTCTCCCCTCTCCCACTGATGAAATGGCTGCCGCCAGAGGACAGTTGGGAGAGAGGAGGCCTGAGGGAGCTGGCCTGTCTCAGCAGAGCCCATGGCACTGTTTCTCATCCATTCATCCTTCCTCCAGGAGCAGAGCTCCGCCCGGCCTCCTGTCTCTCCCTCGCCTGTACCTGGGAGCAGCCCTTCCCTGCGATGGACTCTGTGGACAGGTGGGCAGCAGGGCTCCCTGCCTCAGCTCTGCAGAAAAACCAGATCCATCCGACACCCCCTTCCCCTCCACTCTTTTCCTCTTCTGTTTTTCCCTTCCCCTCCAAATTATAGTACGAAGAGAACATCCAGCATGTAGAAAAATGAATGAAGCCTCTCCCAGATTCACCTGTACGTAAATCAGAAGGAATCCTCTGTTCAAAATAATATTAAATCGGTTCCAATATAGGACACTAAACTTTCCTTTTCTGCCTTCCTTCCCCCCTTCAACAACTTGGGCAAAGCTCAACCCTTCCTTTGACTTTGGTTAGCCCTTTGCCAAACTTGGGGAGACCATTAATCTAGGTTCTAGAGTTCAGTCCCCTGGCCATGGCAACCTCCACTTACCTCCAGGAGTCTTTGGGACGCCATCTTCGAATGTAGTGACGGAGCGAAGGTCACTACAGGCCACCTCTGCAAACCTCGAGATGCTGAGGATGCAGGAACCTCCGTTCAAACGGTCACCAGTTCCGTTGCTAGGCAACGGCCCTGGAGAACATGGAATTCCCGGCCTCAGTGCCAAGGTTCTAGGAGAGTCCGTGTGGCCTAGTGGTCAGAGCAATGTTAAGGCCATGCAACTCAAGGGTGATATGTATTTATTCTGTGAAATGTACAGTTGCATACTTTTGTCTCTTATTTTTATCCTGCTTTGCAGACTCTTTTTGTCTCCTAAAGCAGCTGACATCGATTTAAAAGAAGGTGAGACAAGTCCCAAGACAAGACACCCAATGGAAGGGATGTGGAGGAACAAGGCAGAGGAAGAGCCCCTTTCACATGGCCCAAGGAGAGGCCGGAGATGTCCTGCTGGGGCCAAGCTGCCATTTTCTTGGACAGAGATGCAGCAACGGACCCTGTAGGCCTTCCTGCCCAACTTCAAGGGGGCTGTGGGGCTCAAGCCCCTCTCAGATTCCCCTGGGGGGCTTATCTGGGGCCCCCAGGCAGCAGCAGGCAGTGCTTGGCCACTGCAAGGCTCCCTTGAGGGTCTCCCTTGCAACCGCCTTATCCTACAGGTTCCAGGATGGGGTGGCTGGGTGTTCATGGAGAAATGGTAGCCTGGCTCCAAGGGCCCCTTGCCCTCACAAAGGGGCCTCCCCCTGAGGGAAGAGAGGTGGGTTTCAGCAAGACCCAAGACAGCCATTCAGCCTACAGGCTTCCTTGAGGAAGCCTCCTGAACCGAGTGGCAAAACAGGGCTTATATACACTTCCGCCCACCCAGGGGCGTAGGAAGGGGGGGGCAAAGGGGGCGGGTCGTCCCAGGTTCCATCATGGAGGGACGTGACAAATTATCAAGGAACAATTACTGCCCTACTAGGGCAGTTCATAAAAAAAACCTTTTTTTTAAAAAAAAAATACCTGCTCCAAAGGCCTTATCTTACTATACTAGGGATTATATGGGTATATATGAAATTTCATGCATATCAATTAATATATGGAACCTCCTACATGAAAATAGCTGTTTACTTGGCTGTTTTCCTATGTCATGCAGGCAAAAAATAAAATAATTTAAAAAAAAATCAATTGGGGGGGGGTGACAAGACGTTTTCCGCACCAGGTACCACCTGACCTTCTTACGCCTCTGCACCCACCCCTGGCGACACCCACCTAGGGCAGGATTGGCTGCTTTGCACTAGGCGGCCAATCACAATGCAGGCTTCAGAAGCCTGTCCTGCCTTGTCATGCGGACTCAGCTGAGAACAGGAGACTCCAAGGAGCAGACAGAATCCCTGACACCCCCCTTTCCAACTGCAAGTCCTCTGCGTTGCCCCATAGTCAAGGGCCAAGGTCTGAAGGCGGCTGGACTGGCCCAGTCCAGGGCCTCCCTGAGAGGAAATAGAAATACAACTAGGGAAGGCCTCTTTTGCCAAATCATCAGTTTCTTTAAAGCAACAGGTTATCATAACGTCTCAAAAGAAGCATATTCAATTATTTTTAGGGGTTCACATTATCACATTAATTGGGGCCCTTTGGGCCACTGCTACAGGGAAACCCAGTAAGATGTGTGGAGTATAAATAGCAAAATCATCATTATGCAATGGGACGTCCCTCTTTTTATCGGAGGAATGTTGGAGGTATTCTGTGGTTAGGCAATAGAAGGGACGTCCCTTATATTGGTGGGGGTGGGTGGGAATTGGGGGGGGGGACTAAAAATTACTTTACCTGGGGCAGAAATGGCTTCAAAGCAATCCATTACAAGGATCTAATGGAAGTGATCTGTAAGTGCAAACCTTCCAAAAAGAAGATGGAAAGGAAATGCTCCCCACCTGCTGAATTTCTGCCTGCCAGAAGGATGGTAAATTTAGAAATGGAAGGAAGGAAGGGGGAAGAGATCACCAGAAATTCTGCTTCTCTTCCTCATCTAGGAAGGTGATGGTGCTTTACTGCCCAGGGAATGGCAGGTGGTGGGGAGGATGATTTCTTCCATTGGTATGCTGCCCTTGCAGCGGCAGAACCCTCCAGGGAAGAAGGTGGAAAGGAGCCCAGAGACCCCAGAGACCCCCAGCGAGAGGCCGAGGGAGACGAGGGAGCTTTGCAAGGAGAGGCTGCTGCTCCAGGAAAGGTCTGGCTGCTTCTCGGGGAGCCATGGGCAGCAGCTCCGCCCACCCCAGAAGAGCCTATTGGCTAGCCTGGAACGTCCATCAGCCAGGTAAGGATGGCGGGCTCATCTTGTGAGGTGCCTAGGCAGGTAGGCTGCGCTAGACAAGCAAGTTAGGGTGAGGGAAAAACTATTCCATGTTATTTCTGATGCATTCCAGAACGTGACCAAAGGCGTCCCAAAGGGAGCAGGGGACTCTGTCTGCCCGAAAGGGAACCAGTCCGTCTTGGGAAGGCCAGGTGGCCACCCCAGCTGGGTCTTTGCTCCTGGATGAGGCCCTTCTGGCCCCCAGGACCTCTCTCATCCGGCCCCTGATTCCCTCCGGGCTCCCTGGCCCTCCTGGCCTTCTTCTCCATCCTCGGCCACCTGGGCCTTGGCACCTCAGCTGGAGTCACCCAGGACTTGGCTCTCTGCACAGCATCTTCCTGTGGCCTAGAGACTCTCCAAGTGTCCCTCTTTCCCAGGGACTGTCCAGGATTTACAGAAGCCGCCTCGCTTCCTGATGGGACCCCAGAATGTCCCGCTTTTCCTCAGGACGTCCCGATTTGCATCAGAGAAATGTTGGAGGGTATGAAATTATGTGACCCCTGAGCCAAGGAAAGAAGGAACTATACAACCTTTGAAGACATCTGAAGGGAGTCCTGTATAGGGAAGTTGTTAAGTGTTTAGTGTTTTATTATGTTTTATATATGTTGAAAGCAGCCCAGAGTGGTTGGGGCAACCCAGTCAGATGCGCGGAGTATAAATAGTATAATAGTATTGTTTTCGGCCACAGGATGTGGGGCAGGATGGTGAAAAGGAACGGTTGTGAACATCCCCATCTCTGAGCAGTAGACGACTTCATCTTCTATTCAGTGGCAGAGTTGGTTCGCATGATTTTTTATATATATAAAAACAAACCAAAACAAAACAGGTTGTGTTTCTTGCGAAACCTTTGGCAAAGATCCACTGCCATGCCTGTCAGCACTGCTCCTCAGAAGATCCTTGCAGGTGGATCATAGCAAAACATTTATCGCATAAGCCTAGAACTCTTCTTCCACACAGGGCATAGTTAAACTGTGGAACTCATTGCCACAGGAGGCAGTGATGGCGATCGACTTGGAGGGCTTTAAAAGAAGATTAGACAAAGGGATATTGGTGGCTGCCAGCCAGGATGGCTCTGCTCTGCCTCAGCGGTCAGAGGTAGTAATGGACCACTTTGAACTCCTTGAATAAAAAGGTGGGATATAAATGCAATATAAAAATAACAACCTGTAGGCTGCAGAGTAATCCCAATAGGACTGCATGGTGGGGAAAGCACCCAACAGAGGCCAGTGATGCACCACCAGTGACAATCTTGTTAAATGGAAGTGCCCTACACTTCCCTCCATCTGACTTCAGCCATGCCACGAACTCAGTTGTACTTGCACACAAACTGCACACCCAGAGAGACCGATCCCCATCTCTGAGCGCCAGACGACTCCAGGGGTTCCTGCGCTTGTCCTGGGTCCAGTTCCCATGGAATGAAGAATGGGGAACTGATCTTGCTTCCCCATTACCTTCCCAGGGATGCCCCAGGCCAAAGTTCTGGGTCCAGCTCAGAGAAAGACAATCTCCTGCCTCTCCAGATTCCAGCATCTTCCCAACTCACCAGACGCAACCCCTGCCACCAGCCTCTATGTCTGCATCTTGGGATGACGGGGCATCCCTCCAGGGAAGTGTGTAGAAGAGATTTCCCTTACTAGCTTACTTGTCACAAACCAAAAGACCTATTTCTCTTTTTAACAAAAATATTATTTATTCATTTTTTACAAAATGATTCCCCCCCCATTTTAACATAAACCATAGTGTTAACTACCCTTGAATGCTCCCATTTTGCCTACACTCTTCTATACATCGATTTTAACCTATCTAACTAAAAAAAGTCCTGCTTGTTGTTTTAAGTCCCGAAAGAGTCCATAAAAAGTGTCCAGTCCTCAGGTTCACTGCCAGGTGGAGGGTCGATGTTGCCGATGTCGTCTTCAGGGCTTCTTCTTTCCCGGCTGATGACATTCTTGCGGGGGTCTTCTTTTCTTCGGGCGTCTTCTCCCAGGCTCCAGCATATAGGCCGCCGTTTCCCATCGTGGTTTTGTTCCATGCAGGAAAGAGAGAAAAGAGATTGTGTTAGAAAGGGTATTAAATCTCATTAATCTTAGCCCCTCTAGTTGCCCCAAAATAATCCCCGCTTCTGGTGAATAAAGAATTAAAAAAGAAAGAGGCGTTTTCAAACAAAGAAATGGAAGAAAGTTGCTGCTAGGGGGTTGTCTGCCCCCCCCCCACTTGAGAGGATGGCAGAGAGTCCTTCAAGGAACCGGACCCTGGGCGTACGCCAGCGACTGGGGGAGCTTCATAAAGCCTGCCTGTCCTGGGGGCAGGACCCCTAACAAAGGGGAAACAACAAAGGATGATCGTCCCTTTGGGGGCGACACTTAGGGGGAGGGACCAGATCGTGGGCCAGCCCCCTTGTGTTAACAGGACTGTTTCAACAGGGATGGGGTTTTAAGCTGGGTGGGTGCTGTTTGATTTGCAGGGTGGTGGTGTTTTAAATGGTTGTTAAATGTGATATGTGATTTAGATTTTGTGTTTGTGGGCTGGAGTGTTGTTTCAGGGCTTTTGTATAGTTTATTAGTGTACATACATTAGTCTTGGGGCTGTTTCTATTATGTTTTTATTATTTTAATTTATATTAAGTTCTGATGTTTTTATCATTTATTTTGTGCTTCGTCTATTGTAACCTGGTGTTGTGAACTACCCTGAGATTCAAAATTAATCAATAAAATCAACCATGAAGATTAAAAAAGAACTTCAACAAAAAACGCAACAACAACAAAAAGGTTTCGTACCTCTATGTACGGAGGGTCGTGAGGGGGGGGCACCACTCCTCTTGGTCGATCCTGATGGCGTTGATGTTCCTGGCGCTGGTCCAGACTGGATCCCGCGGAGAGCAGAAGATGGTATCTCTGCAGCGCAACTCTGATGTTCACGTTGCCTTGGCCTGGCGCGACTGCGGATGTTCTGTCAGGAGGAGAATAATAATAATAATAATAATAATAATAATAATAATAATAATAATAAATTTTTATTTATACCCTGCCCTTCCCAGCCAAGACCGGGCTCAGAGCGGCTAACACCCATAAAATCACAGTAAAACATACAAAACAATCAATTAAAATGCAAGTTAAAATACGATTTAAAATTTGAAATGCAGCCCACCAATCGAACAGGGTTAAACTAAAACCAATCCAAAGGCCAGGCGGAACAGCTCTGTCTTGCAGGCCCTGCGGAAAGATGCCAGATCCCGCAGGGCCCTCGTCTCTTCTGACAGACCATTCCACCAGGCCGGGGCCAGTACTGAGAAGGCCCTGGCCCTAGTTGCGACCAGCCTAGCATCCTTATGGCTCGGGACCTCCAACATGTTATTGTTTGAGGACCTTAAGGTCCTACACGGGGCATACCAGGAGAGACGGTCCCTTAGGTATTAGAAAGGGGCTCCCTGAGAAACGTCGCATCCAAACAGCCCCCCAGACTTCCAAATAGCCCAGCAGATGCCTCACTCACCTGGCATGCAGCTCAGGAAGTCCTGCGGGTAAGGTTCCCTGTGAACACAGCGGAGCAGCCTCCTCACAAGGCGCCGGACCCTGCCTTTCTGCCGATGTTGATAGGCCCGCTGCATGATGTTCAGGCAGCTCCTCCCTGTCCGCCGGAGCCCTTCTTCCTCGTGCTGCTGCATCTCTTGCAGCCCTGAGTTGCAAGAGAGAAAGGTTGAGCACAGGAAAAGAGCCATCCATCCAGAATATTAAGACAGCCGTCAGGTGGCCCCAGCCAGGGGAGGCGCGCTTCTTGTAGGTGGGGATGCAGGAGTCCACAGGGTATCCACCCCAACCAGGACACAAGCAGTGGTGGTTCCCCTTGGGGAGGAGAAATCCGCTTTTCACAGGGCAAAAAGTTGCAAAGCACCCCCACCAGAGCTCCTCCTAGGACCAGGGTGTGGGGTAGGGGAATATTTGTGTGTGAGAGAGGGGGCAGTGAAGTCACATGCCAACCCTCTTTCCATGTTCATCTTGTGGCACCTCTGGGAATCTGCCTCCCCCTAAAGCCCTTTCCCAGCAGAAGCATCCCTCCGTTCGTCTCACTTACATGTACCGTAGGATGCCATGTCTTGGGTCTGGATGAAACTGGCATCCCGGAAAGCCAGATGACCTAGAGAGACAGGGCAAGAAGAGGGACGTCATCTCAGTGCAAAGCAAGCGGAGACAGAGGCAGCTCGGCAGGAGGACAGGTATGCTCTGATGCGTCTAGAGGCCTCCACCCTCGCGGAGCACTCAGAGCAAGATCTGGGCGTAGGTGGCCTGGGGACATGCCCATCCTCCCTGCCATCATTACCAAGACGTTTCTGTCCATCCCTACCAGGGAAGGACGTTGCTTGACTTACCCAGAAGCAGAGCTGCCACCCTGGTGATTGCTGGCAGCGTGTTGTCAGACGGCTTCGTACATGTCAAGGCAGCACTCCGAAGGATGTTCTTGCTGAAGGTCTTGGTCTGTAGGCAAAGACAAAGGAGAAGTGGCATCAGACAGGCTTGAGAGTGCGGCAGAAGAGCCTTGCACCCCCAAAGACATCCCTGGGCAAAGCTGCCAATGAAGCAGAGGGACCTTACCAGATGCTTGGCAGCCTGGTGGAGAGCAAAGTGGAGGCTAAAGTTGTTGGGATGTGCCCACCACTTGACTTGTGGGGCTAGATGGGAAAGAGCCCTCATGGCGGCCTGCAACATAAGAAGAGAAGAGGGTTACAAATTGCTGTAAAAGAAATCTTGGAAGCGCCTGAGAACAATCCCTCCCTCCTACTGCATAAGTCCACCTCCTTGGCCCTCACCTTGGCTACCTCATCCTCATCTTCCAGGTGGATGAGGACGACGATCAATTCATTAATGGCTTCTTCTTCAGTTGTTGTTGATATGGGAAGCCTTTGATCTCTCGCCCAGGCCCGAACCAGCCCCAGATGTTGGATGGCTAATGCGCGGACAGAGTCTTCCTCCTGTAGGCAGAAAACATCAGAGGTTGTGTTTCTCATCAGAGCAGTTTCCTGCCTGCCTGCCCACCGGGGTGTTTTGAGGCTGCTCATCCCCCTCTCCTCATCCTGGGGGAGACTGGGGGCAGAGGGGCTCTCCCCCTGTGTTTTCCAGGCAGGCTTCCAAGAGAAGGTGCTCCAGAGGAACACCCCCCGGAAGCCAGAACATCTCCGCTGCATGCTAGTCTAAACAAGACCCTTCCTCTTCCAAAGCATTCCTCCTCCACCACGTGTGATGTCCTGTGTTCCCTAATACTCACATGGGCAGCCAGACCACAGTAGGTTTCCGCCAGCATCTTCAGCTCTTCCTCTCCCAGCTCCCTGGAGAAGTAGGCTTTGTCTACCAGGTCCATCAAGTCTGGGAGGACATCAGCTTCTGCACAAGGGAGGGAATCCAGCAGCGACAGCCGCAGAAGCGAAGGGTCCTACACAAAAGAGAGAATCTTTTCAAAGGTCTGAAAGGCCTTTGAGCATGGGCCCTTCAGCATTCTGTCAGCAAAAGAGTGCTGGGCCATGAATAGAAACGGGATCTGTATCCCCCTCCCTCCCTCTGAGCATCACTTGCCATGTCAGAGTCCAGAAGCAGGGATATCCCTCTGGCGCTGAGCTTCCGGACTTGCAGGTGGTCATGTTCCAGCCAGGTGAGGAGCTGCTCCAGTGTCTTCTCACAGGGATAGACCTGCAGGCGGCAGCTGAGCAGCTAAAGAGGCCCAAAGAGAAAGAAACTCTTCAGTCATTTGGCAGCTGCAAGGTCCAAATTCTGATGAAGGCTGGTTGGGGAACCAAGGACACAAAGGGAGCCGAAGAACACAAAGCCCAACACTCGGCAGAAACCAAGCCAGGACCCCCTTTCTGCACCCATTTCCTCCCGCGTCAGTCCCCCTCACCTCGATGTAGATAGCTGCCGCTACTTGTGGCACTCCGGCAAACTGCTGGTCCTCGAGAGCAGCGGTGATCTTTTCCACCATGGGAGGGATCCACCAGCGTCGCTTTCCGACAGCTCTGAAATGGAGAACCAGGTCTTGCTAAGCAAGGGAGAAACATCTCAGGAAGCAAACAGGAGCACAGTCCGATCCCGTGCCTTGAGCTCCGTTTGCCAGACCATTGAGGAAGGTCCCTGTGTTCTTCCTCTTACCTCACCATGGCAGACAACCCCTGGCTGAAATTCTCCGGGCAGAAAAGCTGGTCTATAATAGCCGTCTCGACCTGCGCTCTAGTGGTGCTGAGAAGGAGGTGCAGGACTTCCTTAGCCCCTCTGTGACAACAGCAAGGCCAGTGTTACCAAGAGGGTCATTGCCACACATTCCATTTCCTTCCCCTTCCTCCCTCCCTCCCTAGCAGCCGCCTGCAGGAGAGCCTCCCTTGGACTGGACCCCCCCCCCGAGGTTGAAGGGAAAAGGACTCCATTGGCCCCTCTGCAAGACACTACTCACTCGAGGAATTCCTGGTCGTAGTGGAAGTTGACAACCATCCCCAGGAGAGCGATCAGCAGCTGTGGGAAGTTCCGGCGCACAGCTGCCTTGTATTCCTCCGTCCTGAGGATGGCGTGCAACAGGCTGGAGAGATGTTGCTGGAAGAGAGAGAGGTGCAAGTCACTTTCCCTGCCTTTCTGCAGAATACAGAAACCCCTCGATATCACCCTGGGAAGAAGGAAGCCAGAAAGCAGGTGCTTCGTGCTTACCACTTGGGTGGCAGATTCCGCCAAGGGGCTTTGGTAAAGCTGCTCGGCCATGAGATGGAGCAGTTGTTCTTGGTCGGCCGATGTCAAAACCTCCTTCCACACTCTCTTGCAGTCTCTGTGAATGCAAAAACAAGAGCAATGGTCGGATTCAAGTCTTCTGCGTGTTGCCATGCCCCAGAGAGAGGAGATGGCAGCAAGGGCTTTCTGAGCAAGCCCTGCAGCTTCCAACCATTCCCATAGCCCAGGAGAACCTGGAGGGCTCCATACCCGAAGGGAAACTGGAGGAGGTAGTCAACCACTTTGTCCAGGCGCTGGTACGACAAGATGGAGATAGCGGAGACGGCCATGTTTCTGCCCTCCACTGAAGGCCCCAGGGTGATGTTGTAGAAGGCCTCCAGCAGCACCTCCACCTGTCAGAGAAAAGGAGAGGGTTGCTGGGAGAGTACAAGGAAGTGGGGCTGTCTGCAGGTGGATCCCTCCATCTCTCATAGAAAGAGGGACCCTTGACCTGTGCCCCCACAGCCATCTTCCTCCAAAGGTCCCATTCAGGGTCCTTGGGAGTATTGGACCCAGGCAGCTCCAGGGGACCAGTTCCCCTGTCCATTGTGGGCCAAGAGAAGAAGCTTGCCAGTCCACTCCCAGAAGGAGGAGGATTCCCCGGGATTCTGGAACCCAAGTTTCTCAGGACCCTTGGCTGAGGTTCATGTCCTGACATTGCCAGGCCCCTCTCAACCAACATGTGTCCTGGCCACCCAATGGCATGAGGCTGCCTCCCCTACACCAGAGCGGAGATTCTTCTTCTCTCCTACCTCTGCAGACCCCTTACCTCCACTGCTCTGCCGCTAAACTGCTTGAGGAACTCTTGCAGGAGGTGGAAGATGTCTAAGGGGTTGAAGTTGCTCTCGACAACCAGGTCGCTGGCCAGGAAGCGCATGGCCTCCAAGAGCTGGTCCGCAGGGAGAAAGGCGCCAAAGACCTGGAGCAAGAGAGGAAGGTCAGAGGTGCCCACAGGGCCCAGGTGCTTTCTCTGTGGAACCCAGAACATGCGGCTTGAGGTTCCGCTGTGCCTTGTGTGACAGCGACTTACCCTGGCAAGAGAGTAGCAGTCATTGATGAATAATTCAGGAACCGGTCCTCCGGTGGAATTGAGGACCTTCTGGGCTCTGCTGATGAGTGCTTCGTTCCTTGATGTTTGTGCCAGCGTCTCTGCAAAGGAAAGGCAAAGGGTTAGTTCGGGTCTTGCTCACCCCACCCCTTGCTGGGATGCATTCTTCCAGTCTTACCTTCTTTGCGCCGCAGGATGGGCAGAAGATGGCAGAGGGCCTCTGCTGCCCGCTGCCTGCACTCCGGGTCTGTATCCAATGCGCAGAGACTCAAAATAGCCACCAGTTGGCCAAGAGAGGATGCAGGAAGCGCTACCGATGGCTGAGAAGAAACCCAGAGAAGGGACTGATAAGAGAAGCAACCCATCACCATTTTCCCTATAACAATTTTACTAAATCTTCAAAACATTGTCCCTTGGGCAACTTGCAGGGTGGGCCTAGAAAGCAGCCTGAAGGCCTTGACAGCCCTGCATGGTTGTAATGCTTCCCTTCAGTAACTCACATATTCCTGGATCTTCTGCAGGAGGGCGGAAAGATCTCGGAGCGCCTTCCTTCGGACCGTCCTCTTCCAACTCTTCAACGTGGTGATGGCATCCGTCATTCTGGCCTTCAGCTGGTCCTCGCTGAAGCCTTCGGGAGGAACATCAGCCGCATCCGGAGAACCTGTGGTTAGGATGCTGAGGGGAGAGAGGAGTAACACTTCTGTAAAAAGGTTTTATTGCCTCCCCTCCTTTGAAGACCCCAAGCACCACCACCATAGAAATGGACCGGGGGGGGGGCTTTTGAAAGCAATTGATTATTGGGGGGGGGGGTTGGCAAAGCATTACCTTGGAGGAAGATCCTCCCCATCTTCCAGGCCGATTTCCAATATTTCGTCCTCATCAAAATCAATTCCCTGTCCAAGAGAAAAGAGAAACAGGAAGTCAGAATGTGAGGAGTGGATCAGACCCATTCATGTTTTTGTGTTGATCAGGAAAGCGCAGGCAAGGTAGTTGGGAAACAAACTGAAAATCTCTGTCCTTCATTTCCTTAGAGACCGTATTCATCATTCATTCCTTTAGAGTATTTATGACTCTCTCTTAAGCCAACAAGGCTCCAAGAGAGCCTTCCATGAAATCAAAGGAAAGAAACATGCTAATCGCAGACTTCTATTGGAATGAAGGATCTGACCAACAGAAATAACAACACACAAGGAAAGGGGGCAAGGAGGGCAGAGGAAAAGACAACTCACAAGCTCAGGCCCCAGTGTCTAGAATGCTGTTCTCCCCTCTCCCACTGATGAAATGGCTGCCGCCAGAGGACAGTTGGGAGAGAGGAGGCCTGAGGGAGCTGGCCTGTCTCAGCAGAGCCCATGGCGCTGTTTCTCATCCATTCATCCTTCCTCCAGGAGCAGAGCTCCGCCCGGCCTCCTGTCCTTCCCTCGCCTGTACCTGGGAGCAGCCCTTCCCTGCGATGGACTCTGTGGACAGGTGGGCAGCAGGGCTCCCTGCCTCAGCTCTGCAGAAAAACCAGATCCATCCGACACCCCCTTCCCCTCCACTCTTTTCCTCTTCTGTTTTTCCCTTCCCCTCCAAATTATAGTACGAAGAGAACATCCAGCATGTAGAAAAATAAATGAAGCCTCTCCCAGATTCACCTGTACGTAAATCAGAAGGAATCCTCTGTTCAAAATAATATTAAATCGGTTCCAATATAGGACACTAAACTTTCCTTTTCTGCCTTCCTTCCCCCCTTCAACAACTTGGGCAAAGCTCAACCCTTCCTTTGACTTTGGTTAGCCCTTTGCCAAACTTGGGGAGACCATTAATCTAGGTTCTAGAGTTCAGTCCCCTGGCCATGGCAACCTCCACTTACCTCCAGGAGTCTTTGGGACGCCATCTTCGAATGTAGTGACGGAGCGAAGGTCACTACAGGCCACCTCTGCAAACCTCGAGATGCTGAGGATGCAGGAACCTCCGTTCAAACGGTCACCAGTTCCGTTGCTAGGCAACGGCCCTGGAGAACATGGAATTCCCGGCCTCAGTGCCAAGGTTCTAGGAGAGTCCGTGTGGCCTAGTGGTCAGAGCAATGTTAAGGCCATGCAACTCAAGGGTGATGTGTATTTATTCTGTGAAATGTACAGTTGCATACTTTTGTCTCTTATTTTTATCCTGCTTTGCAGACTCTTTTTGTCTCCTAAAGCAGCTGACATCGATTTAAAAGAAGGTGAGACAAGTCCCAAGACAAGACACCCAATGGAAGGGATGTGGAGGAACAAGGCAGAGGAAGAGCCCCTTTCACATGGCCCAAGGAGAGGCCGGAGATGTCCTGCTGGGGCCAAGCTGCCCTTTTCTTGGACAGAGATGCAGCAACGGACCCTGTAGGCCTTCCTGCCCAACTTCAAGGGGGCTGTGGGGCTCAAGCCCCTCTCAGATTCCCCTGGGGGGCTTATCTGGGGCCCCCAGGCAGCAGCAGGCAGTGCTTGGCCACTGCAAGGCTCCCTTGAGGGTCTCCCTTGCAACCGCCTTATCCTACAGGTTCCAGGATGGGGTGGCTGGGTGTTCATGGAGAATTGGTAGCCTGGCTCCAAGGGCCCCTTGCCCTCACAAAGGGGCCTCCCCCTGAGGGAAGAGAGGTGGGTTTCAGCAAGACCCAAGACAGCCATTCAGCCTCCAGGCTTCCTTGAGGAAGCCTCCTGAACCGAGTGGCAAAACAGGGCTTATATACACTTCCGCCCACCCAGGGGCGTAGGGGGCAGGGCTCCCCAGATTCCATCATGGAGGGGGGTGACAAATTATCAAGGAACAATTACTGCCCTACTAGGGCAGTTCATGATTTTTTTTAAAATACATGCTCCAAAGGCCTCATCTTACTATACTAGGGATTATATAGCTATATATGAAATTTCATGCATATCAATTAATATCTTGACCCTCCTCCATGAAAATAGCTGTTTACTTGGCTGTTTTCCTATGTCGTGAAGGCTGAAATTTCAATTCAGTGGAGCACTTACTGTTCGCAACCCTAACCTTGCGGAAAGTCATCTAATTAGACTTTAATTTGATTTTGATATGTTTTCAGGAGATAATTTAATTATTGTTTGATTTTATACCCATGTTATGTATCTGATGTTAGGCACCCTGAGCCCGATTTTGGCCAGGGAGGGCGGGATATAAATAAAAGTTTTTTATTGTTATTACTTGTTATTATTCCTTTGTAAGAAAATATGAAATAACTTAAAACCATTTTTCCAGGCAAAAAATGAAATAATTAAAAAAAAAATCAATGGGGGGGGGTGATAGGGAATTTTCTGCACCGGGTACCACCTGACCTTCCTACGACACCCACCTAGGGTAGGATTGGCTGCTTTGCACCAGGCGGCCAATCACAATGCAGGCTTCAGAAGCCTGTCCTGCCTTGTCATGCGGACTCAGCTGAGAGCAGGAGACCCCAAGGAGCAGACAGAATCCCTGACACCCCCCCTTTCCGACTGCAAGGCCTCTGCGTGGCCCCATAGACAAGGGCCAAGGTCTGAAGGGCCTCCCTGAGAGGAAATAGAAATACAACTTTCCTTGGAGCGACACACTGCAAGGCTTCTGCTGGGCCTTCAGTTGCCACCTTGGGCAGACCCTCCAAGTGTCCCTATTTCACAGGGACGTCTCTGATTGAGCAAAGCCATCCCGTTTTCTGATTGGATCCTGGAATGTCACACTTTTCCTTGGAATGCCCCTCTCATTGGAAAAATGGCCTGGAGGGTATGGAATGATCTCTTCCCCAATCCGTCAGAAGGTATTCCTTTATAGGGAAGCTGTTTTTTGTTTTTTTAATGTTCAGTGTTTTATTATGATTTTATATATGTTGGAAGTTGCATAGAGTGTCTGGGGAAACCCAGTAAGATGTGTGGAGTATAAATAGTAAAATCATCCTTATGCAATGGGACATCCCTCTTTTTATCGGAGGAATGTTGGAGGTATTCTGTGGTTAGGCAATATATGGGACGTCCCTTATATTGGTGGGGGTGGGTGGGATTGGGGGGTTGACTAAAAATTACTTTACCTGGGGCAGAAATGGCTTCAAAGCAATCCATTACAAGGATCTGATGGAAGTGATCTGTAAGTGCAAACCTTCCAAAAAGAAGATGGAAAGGAAATGCTCCCCACCTGCTGAATTTCTGCCTGCCAGAAGGATGGTAAATTTAGAAATGGAAGGAAGGAAGGGGGAAGAGATCACCAGAAATTCTGCTTCTCTTCCTCATCTAGGAAGGTGATGGTGCTTTACTGCCCAGGGAATGGCAGGTGGTGGGGAGGATGATTTCTTCCATTGGTATGCTGCCATTTCAGCGACAGAACCCTCCAGGGAAGAAGGTGGAAAGGAGCCCAGAGACCCCTGAGACCCCCAGCAAGAGGCCGAGGGAGACGAGGGAGCTTTGCAAGGAGAGGCTGCTGCTCCAGGAAAGGTCTGGCTGCTTCTCGGGGAGCCATGGGCAGCAGCTCCGCCCACCCCAGAAGAGCCTATTGGCTAGCCTGGAACGTCCATCAGCCAGGTAAGGAGGGCGGGCTCATCTTGTGAGGTGCCGAGGCAGGTAGGCTGCGCTAGACAAGCAAGTTAGGGTGAGGGAAAAACTAATCCATGTTATTTCTGATGCATTCCAGAACGTGACCAAAGGCATCGCAAAGGGAGCAGGGGACTCTGTCTGCCCGAAAGGGAACCAGTCCGTCTTGGGAAGGCCAGGTGGCCACCCCAGCTGGGTCTTTGCTCCTGGATGAGGCCCTTCTGGCCCCCAGGACCTCTCTCATGCGGCCCCTGATTCCCTCCGGGCTCCCTGGCCCTCCTGGCCTTCTTCTCCATCCTCGGCCACCTGGGCCTTGGCACCTCAGCTGGAGTCACCCAGGACTTGGCTCTCTGCACAGCATCTTCCTGTGGCCTAGAGACTCTCCAAGTGTCCCTCTTTCCCAGGGACTGTCCAGGATTTACAGAGAAGCCGCCTCGCTTCCTGATGGGACCCCAGAATGTTCCGCTTTTCCTCAGGACGTCCCTATTTGCATCAGAGAAATGTTGGAGGGTATGAAATTATGTGACCCCTGATCCAAGGAAAGAAGGAACTATACAGCCTTTGCAAGACATCTGAAGGGAGCCCTGTATAGGGAAGTTGTTAAGTGTTTAGTGTTTTATTATGTTTTATATATGTTGAAAGCAGCCCAGAGTGGTTGGGGCAACCCAGTCAGATGCGCGGAGTATAAATAGTATAATAGTATTGTTTTCGGCCGCAGGATGTGGGGCAGGATGGTGAAATGGGACGGTTGTGAACATCCCCATCTCTGAGCGGTAGACGACTTCATCTTCTATTCAGTGGCAGAGTTGGTTCGCATGATTTTTTATATATATAAAAACAAACCAAAACAAAACAGGTTGTGTTTCTTGCGAAACCTTTGGCAAAGATCCACTGCCATGCCTGTCAGCACTGCTCCTCAGAAGATCCTTGCAGGTGGATCATAGCAAAACATTTATCGCATAAGCTAGAACTCTTCTTCCACACAGGCATAGTTAAACTGTGGAACTCATTGCCACAGGAGGCAGTGATGGCGATCGACTTGGAGGGCTTTAAAAGAAGATTAGACAAAGGGATATTGGTGGCTGCCAGCCAGGATGGCTCTGCTCTGCCTCAGCGGTCAGAGGTAGTAATGGACCACTTTGAGGTCCTGGGAGAAAAAGGTGGGATATAAATGCAATATAAAAATAACAACCTGTAGGCTGCAGAGTAATCCCAATAGGACTCCATGGTGGGGAAAGCACCCAACAGAGGCCAGTGATGCACCACCAGCGACAATCTTGTTAAATGGAAGTGCCCTACACTTCCCTCCATCTGACTTCAGCCATGCCACGAACTCAGTTGTACTTGCACACAAACTGCACACCCAGAGAGACCGATCCCCATCTCTGAGCGCCAGACGACTCCAGGGGTTCCTGCGCTTGTCCTGGGTCCAGTTCCCATGGAATGAAGAATGGGGGAACTGATCTTTCTTCCCCATTACCTTCCCAGGGATGCCCCAGGCCAAAGTTCTGGGTCCAGCTCAGAGAAAGACAATCTCCTGCCTCTCCAGATTCCAGCATCTTCCCAACTCACCAGACGCAACCCCTGCCACCAGCCTCTATGTCTGCATCTTGGGATGACGGGGCATCCCTCCAGGAAGTGTGTAGAAGAGATTTCCCTTACTAGCTTACTTGGTCACAAACCAAAAGACCTATTTCTCTTTTTAACAAAAATATTATTTATTCATTTTTTACAAAATGACCCTCCCCATTTTAACATAAACCATCGTGTTAACTACCCTTGAATGCTCCCCATTTTCCCTACACTATTCTATACATCGATTTTAACCTATCTAACTAAAAAAAGTCCTGCTTGTTGTTTTAAGTCCTGAAAGAGTC